>JAOEHQ010016380.1:0-15279 GCA_025447715.1 Asclepias incarnata
GAAATTTGAAGTATTATGTTTATGTTTAATTATGCTTAAGTTTAAAGTTTCTAGTCTATTTGAAGTATACATGACAACCACACATTCACTTTTTCCTTTTTATATTACGTATAATTTCAAAAATATTATTTTTATATATAAAAATTCCAATCCGATTACTCCCCGGGTTACCAAAAACTCCCGACTCCCCACCTTGCCGAGCCGATTCCGAGTCGCGAGTTCCCCAACATTGGACCTAAGCATTCAATTCTTCAACTTCATTTAGCATCTTTAGTTTTTCACAAAATGCAATTCCAAATCTACGATCAACAATAAGAGAATTTGAATGTTATTATTTTTTACTATCGATAAATATTAATGCAACATTACCATAAAATTATCTTTCAATCTTTCAAAACCAAGGCAAGCTTATCTCTTTCTCTTGTCATTTCCATGGAGCAACAATTGTCCCAAATGATACTAGTATTATAGTAATAAATCATCCGGTCTGATCTTTTCCGGCTTCGTAGCTCAAGTTGTAGCCGGGTCAGATAATTCGGTTTTTCAAAACTTAAACTGGCAAACTAGAATTTAAAAACTCAATCCGGAATTCAAAAACTCAACCATGCCTATCCTGTTTAAACGATTTCAACGATTTGACGAACGCTCGTAAAATTAATTCTAGATAAGATAAAAACACGCAAGGTAAAAAAAGCACACGTTTGTCCTGTCATTTTTACGCGCTGTGTGTTTTCAATTTCGCAACAAATTCTTATACTTTTATTCAACAGCCAACCAACCAACCAACATCAACGTGTATTTGCGTTAGGCCCCCACTCACATCACTTTACAATTATATTATATTTGTTTTCAACATTTATTTAATTCCTTCTTTGACAACGGTCAATACTCGACCAATCACCCTTGATCGGTACAAAAACCACTTCCCATATCCTCCCTCATTTTCACCTCAAAAATGAATCTTCCAAAAACTTCTATATTTTTCATCTTAATCGCAGCCACCTTGTACTTCCCTCCGGCGCCCGTAAACTCCATCGGAGTAAACTACGGCACGCTCGGCGACAACCTCCCACCGCCCTCCCAAGTAGCACATTTCCTTAAATCCAATACCAACATCGACAGCATCAAAATATTCGATACGAATCAAGACATAATCAAAGCATTCGCTAACACAAACATATCGGTAACAATAACTGTCCCAAATGGGGACATCCCATCATTGACTAACCCACGTAACGCATTACGTTGGGTTGATACAAATGTTAAACCATTTTACCCAGCTACTAAATTTCATTATATTTGTGTCGGAACCGAGGTTCTCCACTGGGGCCCACAAGTCCTGGTGGATAACCTGGTACCGGCTATGAAAGTGCTACATGCTGCACTTTTAAAAGCAGGGATAAATGATGTTAAAGTTTCTAGCCCACATTCGCTTGGGATATTGCTGGAATCTAATCCGCCTAGTAAAGCTTCGTTTAGACCCGGGTGGGATGTGGGTAATCTTGCCCCGATGTTGGAGTTTTTGAGGAAAACGAAAGCCGGGTTTATGGTTAACCCGTATACGTATTTCGGGTATTCTCCGGCTAATGCCAACTATTGTTTGTTTAAACCGAATGCTGGATTGTTTGATAAGGCCACTGGAAAAAGGTACTGTTTTTACCATATCACAGTTAATAATTGAGTATTTAGTACCGTTTATGAATAGAGTTATTTAATATGTTCATTTTTATTTATTTTTGTTCAACTATATATATTTTGAAAACCTATAATATTTAAAGTAGAGTTATGACTTTCACCTCTCTCATATCTCGTTTGTGTCGGGATTGAATATTATGGTTGCAGTCTTAGATGCCTGGTATCTTAAATTGCTAGATTTCTATATCTCATTGAACTTGGTTATGTTTGTAGTTTAAATCGTTTAGGGTCGGTTCATCGAGTTAATTAATGTAATTCTTATAGAACATGTATGCTCGATTGAGTAACAAGAAATTATATATGATGATAAAAGTTATATTATATACTATGATAAAAAAAAATAATATAGAAATACGATGACAACTAACATTAGTAAAGTGTAGGACGTGATTATAAGCAATTAACCACTTTAGTTGTTTTTTTTTTAACTATACAGATATACCAACCAGTTTGATCAACTGATGGACGCGGTATATGTGTCAATGAAGAAGCTAGGATACCCAGACGTCGAAATTATCGTAGCAGAAACAGGGTGGCCATCGGGCGGAGACCCACAAAACACCCACGCAAATCCTTCAAATGCCGCTGCATATAATGGTGGCGTGATAAAAAGAGTCACCTCGGGTGTGGGCACGCCTTTGATGCCGGGTAGAAAGTTTGAAACATACATATTTTCGCTGTTTAATGAGAATCTTAAAGGACCATCCTTGGATGAAAAGAATTTCGGGCTATTTCGACCCGATTTTACCCAAGTTTATGACATTGGGATCTTACGCCAAACACAGGTACAAATAATTGGTTTCTTTGCTAAATTTTAGTATAATTTATTTTGTGTCTTGATTTGTATTTTATTATATTTTGTATATATATGGTTTTTTTTTTTGGTTGGGTAATTTACGTGGCACATAGGAAACGGATCTAGCGGAAAGTTGATAAGATGTATTGTTTGGTGTGGTGTGGTCCATGTGAAAGGATTTTGATTAATTTGACATCTATTTTTGACTTTTATGTCATAAATGATCAATCTTATCACGTGTAATAGAGAAAAACCAAATGAAATGGTACTGTAAAATTCTAGAGGTTGGTCTTTCAAAATTTTCAAGTTTTCAAGCAAGATTGGATTGGGTTGGATTAGTTAGAAAATTTCTTGTTTTTTAGAAACAGAGGTTAAAGGTTCGAACCTTATTTTCTGTAAAAATTGCCGGAGGTTTTCTAAAAACAATTTTTTTTTTTACCTTTGGTAAAAGTAAGACTGGGTGAGTACATCTCACCTTCTTCATACATCCTGGAAGATGAATTGGGTAACTATTATTGTTGTTGGTCTCTCAAACTTTTTGATGTATGTTAATACACATACATATATACGCACATGATATTATACAATATGTTAGAAGTAATTTTTACCATATGTTAAAAAGGTTTTAGTACATAAAACACATGTATAAATGTGAAATTTAATTTAGTGTAAGTGTGTAACAGAATAAATTTTGGTGGCCATTAAATCCGGAATGAGGTCCAGATGGAGAGGAGTGAAATAAAAGGAAGGCATATGTATGTGTGTAGTTGTCATCCATTATTAAATTTTCCTTAAATTAAATATGTTACTCTTTTAGAAAAATGTTATGGTGCCAACGGCACGGCACCAACGTTAACAAACGACCCTACATGTGACGACAGGTCACCCTCAATGATTCCTTTGGACTCCAGCCCATTTTTAGTGACATAAATCTTATGTCGTGCTTGCATAATATAGCTATAATATAATGTTAAAAAATATACAATTGTGATATAGTGAGCTTGAATAATGGCAACTCGATCTCCATTGTTCCAAGACTTCTAATTTTCGCTTTTCTCGGCGAATCAGGCTCCTTCTCCGTCACCAATGCTTGCTCCATCTAGTGCACCCGCGCCTTCTGTTGGCAACACAAGCGGCGTTCGTGCTTCATCTCCAAGCTCTAGCTCAAATGTCGTTTTTAACCTCGAGACTCTTGTCGTTGTAGCTTTTGCCATGGGCTTTGTTCTGATAGGTTGAGAAAGGGGTTGAGGGTAAAATATAGAATAAATGGTCATAACTCATACATATAATAGTTGTATAACATATGAGTTTGGTGGTTATTATTGGTTTTTACTATTGTTCGACTGTAGATTGTATATAGAAAACATATGATATGTACAAAACACGAATTCTAATAATAGGCTTATTTGGTTGCTTTTATATTTTCATATTGTATTAGAGATGTATACCAGGCCTATTGTTAAATGTTTGCTCATAATATTGTTTATGTGGGTTATTACAGCAAGTGCCAACAGGTCCGTCACCAAAGCCGGCATTGCCAGCACCAACAACTAAGGGAAGAAAGTGGTGCGTGCCTAAACCTGATGCAACTGTTGCTGCACTTCAGTCGAATATAGACTATGTATGCAGCAACGGAGCTGATTGCAGGCCCATTCAGGCTGGAGGGGCATGCTTTGAGCCTAACAACGTGCGGTCACATGCAGCTTACATCATGAACGCTTATTATCAGACCAACGGTCGTAACGACTTCAATTGTGATTTTGCTCATACCGGAGTCATCACGTTCACTGATCCAAGTAAGCAACAGCTCAATTTTAACATTTTTATCAATCAATGGACAATAAGCTAAAAGAATTTCCTTATACAGTTATACCAAGTCTAAGAAAAATGTGTCCAAAATTGTGAGACCATTGGGTTGGCTTATTTGGGCTTTTTTCTTTTTGGGTCTTTTGGCTGATCTTATTAACTGGATTTTGATTTATTTTGTTAGGTAAAGGCTCGTGCAAGTATCTGTCTTAAGCGATGGATGAAGATCAAGACTAGACAGAGATGACTGTACAAAGACTTGTATTCGTGTTGGTTTAGGCAGTGAATTATTGACATTTTCAGATGTTATTAGTCTAATCTTTTATTTATTTCTCAATTCTCGTACTCTCTTTAGTCCTCCATTTGGGGTGGGGGTGTTATCTACATTCTACAGTCATACTAGTGGGCCAATTATTTTCAAGGACCGGTCTACTTCCTTTTCACTTTTTTAGTTGTCAGTTGTCAGTTGTCACTAAAAAGAAACTGAACATGATCATGACATCTGGGATAGGATTGAATGTTGTGACAGCCCAGCCCAAATGTATGGGCCCATTTATAATCATGAAAGGTTGGGGCCCATGACATCTGATATAATTGAAAATTTAAATTAGGTTAATGTTAAGTTAATACATCTTAGATAAAAAGTGTAGATTGGCAGAGACATTCTTGACTATGGGTGTCATCTTGACGTTAGTCATTGTCCATCCCATAAGGATTGACTCCAGGCAACTCACCCGATGACTTGACACAGTGAGCCACCGCAAGAGGCCATCTTGACAAAGGCACAAGTAAATTTATAGAGTTTACCTAGACTTTTGTAGTTTTTTTTTTTTTTTTTTTTTTGGTATCGTCACTTAAGTCCCTGAACCTTGGATCAAGATGAGCAACACTAGACTCATCAGTTAAAAGACTTCATATGCTTGTTAGCAACTCTTCAGACACACTATGTCTCTGATTTCACAAGAGTTAGCAACACGATTTACACATTGCCTATTAGATGTAGCTTGACTCGCTAGGCATTTTTCTTTTTTCTTTTTTAACAGCAATTTATTAAAATAATAGGCATATTATTTTTGTGATGACGATTTACACATTATACGCGATTTACACATTGCTTATTATTAAGTTTATCATCTCCCATATTTTTTAGTTATGTGATCAATTATGTAGTGTTATCTAACATGTATATGGTTTTTCAATTTTAATCATCACTAAGACAAATTGATTATTGATTATTACTAGTATTATTGATACCAACAGTTTGGGCCTAATTGGTAAAGAATGGGAGATGAAAAACATCTTGATGTTTTAAGTTCGTGTCATTAGAAGACCTGCTTACCTTTTAGACAAATTTTAACTTTATTTCCAAAAAGGGTGTTATACTAATTTATTTTTGTAAGCAAGTATCTACAAATGGTTGATATAAAGATTCGCACACCATACATAATAATTCACGCAATTGTTCAGAATAAGACTTGAATCCACAACTTCTTGGTTGATATACCCAACTCTAATATCGATAGGCTAGAATTCATATGGTATAATAATGGTGATAATAATAAGTGGATCTTTAGAGTGTTTAAGGATATTTACACTAGGAAGGAGATGATGCGGTGGTTGTGTCAGGTGGTGATTCTCATTCGGTAACCATACGCTGTGCATGGTTTTTGGCCACGGGTGTGATCGGAGCCGGAAAGAGCTGAGCGCCGTAAGGGAGAGTGGATGGAAGAAGAAGATCCTTTAGTGTGTAGGGGAGACCTTCATTGTGTATTTATCGAAAGTTTTTAAATAAAACAGGTCATGTGTTTGCCATGCTTTGGCATAAACCAATCCCATGGGCATGGTACAATATAATAATCAGAGCAATAGAGTTTGTACGTAAATTTGCTGATCAAGAATCATGAAATAAACAAAGCATCGAGGAATATATATATATATATATGCTCCAAACTTCTAAAACAAGATTAATATTAAAGAATTGTGAAACGTACCATACAATAATCATAGTCTTGTTGATTTCAACCAAATTTCACAAACCATATATGTAATATAGTAATTAATCGAAAAAGAATAAGTCGAAATTTATAATGGGTAGCAAGCAGCATACGAACATCCAAGTTGCATAAATTAGAAGCATTTTCTATGCACGATCGATGGACCAGACTCATCGTACTCTGCCTTCGCTATCCACATCTGCACTCAAACAAACACAAACACCAAATAGATAGTTAAAAGATTTTTAATTAGCCACGTGTCATTGAAAAGGATAAAACCATATTTTAGCCCGGCCAAGTCAAGGCCGGGCTCATAGCTTGTCACCCATAAGGCCCAACTTAATTTGTAATTATAAAAGCTCTTATAAATTTAGGTAACAAGCTAACTAAGCTTTATTCAGACCCTAATGAGGTTTGACAAATTTGACCCATTTACTTATAAGTGGACTCAATTAGGTGAAATAAATAACTTATTAATAAGATTACATGTCAAATGGGTTTTATGTCGCCCGAAGTGTATTTTTAATGCTTATATTCTTCTAAATCGTTTTCATATTACTATTGTATTACATAGTTTAGCAATCATACTTAACCTAGTTATAAATTGTGCACAAAATGTTTGTGCAATTCAACCCAACAAACCTGGAATTAAAACAACCCAAACTGTTATGTGTTAACCAACCCGCCCGTTTTGCCACCTATTTTTACCCATAAGTACATGCTTTGTTAGTTAGACTGTCGTGAATTACGAATAGGATTAAAGGATGATAAAAATGAACCTGCTGGAAGGTACTGAGCGATGCCAAGATAGATCCACCAATCCAGACACTGTACTTCCTCTCGGGTGGTGCAACGACCTTAATCTTCATGCTGCTTGGTGCCAAAGCCGTAATCTCTTTGCTCATCCTATCAGCAATTCCAGGGAACATTGTTGTACCACCACTAAGCACAATGTTTCCATACAGATCCTTCCTAATGTCGACATCGCACTTCATGATAGAGTTATATGTAGTCTCGTGAATACCAGCAGCTTCCATCCCTATCATTGATGGCTGGAACAGAACTTCTGGGCATCGGAACCTCTCAGCACCAATGGTGATCACCTGACCATCGGGCAGCTCATAACTCTTCTCCACAGCAGAGCTAGTTTTGGAAGTCTCGAGCTCTTGCTCATAGTCAAGGGCAATGTAAGCCAGCTTTTCTTTCATGTCTCTCACTATTTCCCGCTCTGCTGATGTGGTGAAAGAGTACCCACGCTCAGTGAGGATCTTCATTAGAGCATCAGTAAGGTCACGTCCAGCTAAGTCAAGACGCAGGATAGCGTGGGGAAGAGCATAACCCTCGTAGATTGGAACTGTGTGACTCACACCATCCCCAGAATCCAAGACAATACCTGTGTGTGTCCATATAGCATGATTAGAATATCCTTGGGTACGGCATGTAGAGGGGACAATTTCAACTCTTTAACTTATAAATGAGCCAACTTGGGTTTTATTTATCTCAAACGGGTCAAATAAATTAAACTTAGCAAAAAAGACAAATTGTCAAATGGGCCAATCGGGATGAAAGTTGAACAAGTTTATTTTAATCCATACAACATCCTAAACTGTTATATGAAAAGATAAAATTTATAATATTATTGTAAATTTGTAATCATATAGTTTTTGTGATATTTATAACTATCACATTGTAAATAACGATTTATATTGTTTTTTGTGAAATACAGGACTAAAAGGTAACCAACTAACATCCACTAGGGTGGCCTAGTGGTTATGCATCCTATTTCCACACAAGAGGTCTCAGGTTCAAAACTTCCCTTGGTAGGTGGTCAGGAAATGGTCAGAAACAATCACGGGGATACCCCAATTATGAAATACAGGACTAAAAGGTAACAACCGCTAAAGTGGCATAGTAGTTAGGCATTCTATTTCCACGCAAGAGGCGTCATGTTCGAAACCTCCCCATGTAAACATCTTGGAGGTGGCCAGGAAAATGGTCGTAAATGATCACAGGGATACCCCAATTATGCTTCGTACATCCGAGTCAAAAAAGACTCGCCATACTAGGGTAACCCGAAGAGAGAAAACCTTATACGTTTACCACTTACAAGACTAAAAGGTGGTAACAGATCAAGCCAAATTAACCTGATTACCTGACCCTTTTCAACCTAAATTGGCTCAACCTGATAATGTTTTTGACCCATTTATCCGCCCCGCCCATGTTGTACCTCTAGTATCACATCAAGAAATAGATTCAAGTCAGTCAACTAAATTGCAAGCTCTGGCAATATGTTTACAATGCCACTTTTTAAAACTATAGTACTTGGACATTATGTAGCAAAAAGACCACTATTCTTGCACCATAAAAACCAAGCTTGACATGGAGAAGCGTTTTTGAAAAAGTGCTGAATATTATTGTTACTTTACCACTTACATTCTTGCAACTATCCTAAGCTGTTCATTCTTACCAAGTTTAGTATTCCCGTTTCACAAAAGCGATGGCTATAAAAATTAGTAATCCAACCCAAGGGCCCTGGTCCTGGAGGTATTGAGATAACCCATCAACCAAATAGGGCAATAGGTTGTGGGGTTCCAGTCACATGTTGGACAACTTGTAAATATGATATTTAAAATTTAAAATAAAACAAATACGCCAGATACAAGTCCGGAACACTTACCGGTTGTACGACCACTAGCATAGAGGGAAAGGACAGCCTGAATGGCAACATACATAGCTGGAGTGTTGAATGTCTCAAACATAATTTGAGTCATCTTCTCACGATTGGCCTTAGGGTTCAAAGGTGCTTCAGTAAGAAGAACCGGGTGTTCTTCTGGAGCAACACGGAGCTCATTGTAGAATGTGTGATGCCATATCTTCTCCATGTCATCCCAGTTGCTAACAATACCATGCTCAATCGGGTACTTCAGTGTCAAGATACCTCTCTTGGACTGAGCCTCATCACCAACATATGCATCTTTTTGGCCCATGCCAACCATCACACCAGTATGACGTGGACGACCCACAATACTTGGGAACACAGCTCGTGGTGCATCATCACCCGCAAATCCAGCCTGCAAATTAACATCATTTATATATAGAAAGGCATTTAACTTTGGAGTGTAAGTTTTAGATCAATGTGTGTGCAGAGATTCTATCATTCAGTACCTTAACCATTCCAGTTCCATTATCGCAAACAAGGGGCTGAATATCCTCACCGTCCGCCATATTATGCTACCTAAAGAACAAAACATAATCAAGTATGAAAACAAATATCGATCTTAAATGAAGAATACTTATTATGGCTTATATACCGATCCTTATATTCATGACGAAATCTAAAATGTAATGTATGGAAACAAATCTATCAATCTCTCCATAAAACAAATCTTGAATCTAAATGTTTTCTCATGCGCGACAACTCTAGAACAAAAACATTTAGTACTTTCCGACGGTTTACAAATAATGCATTCAAGCAGGGAAGAGGAAACATTTGGTTATGATCGATGGTTGTCTAGCTAACAAAAATGAAACATGTCATCTAGCTAACAACATTTTCCTTCAAAATGAAAGATACAATAGTGTTCATGAATTTATTTCAAGATTTGTCACGTTAATATCGGTTTTCGCATACGTAAATTTAGTACGTAAAATGAATACAAAGTAAGGAAATGTACCGAGAAAAAAAAGAAACAAGAGAATATGGATAGAAATGTGGGAGGAGATGAACGTGAGAAGCAGAAATGGATGAATGAAGGGGGGGATAATAGCAAAGGAAGGCCTAAAAGAATGGGTTAATATGAGGAGTGAGATGCAATTTCGGAGACAACATAGTGTGAATGGTTTGATTTCTTTGTTGTCACCCGAATTTTAATGGAATGGAGTGGAGGGAGGATTATTGTGTCATGATGGATTCCACTCCTTTTTAACTATAAAAAATAAATTGATATTGATACTCATAACAATTGAACTTATTTTATGTAGCAACATACAAATTTTAATACACCAATTAGTTTATACTATGCCCTGTCATTAACAAAATCCAAATAAAATTAAGATGGAAAAACATAAAACAAATTGTCATAACAAAACTGATTCTTAACTAAGTTATTATTATTATTTTTTTGTTAATGTTTAAGGCCTATAACGTCAACCTGCTTTTCGATTTGTACACAGCTACGTTATGTATTTTTTGGGTTTAAGTTTTTACGTCATGGAGAAGTGGTATACGGATGGAAAAAAAGATCGAATAAGAATGTTTATAACTACTGTTTTAACTAAATTCAACTTGGGAAAAATGTGTAAAATCGGTGTGGAAAAAGGTGTAAAAAGTTCACTTGAAAAAAAAAAAGAATTGTCGCCCGAAAAAATGAAAAATAGCCTGAAAGTCGTCGAAATCCGGTCAAAAGTACCATATATGTACATCTTTTAAAAGTTAAATAGATATGGCCAATAAATAAAACTATAGTATGATGTAACTATGTATAAACCAAAAAGTATGTTAATATTTAAGACATTCAACCTTTCTTTTTAATTAAAACTATAAAAAGAGTTTCCGAAAACATTGATGATACAATTATATATAAGTTATATTACTATCTCAGTCCCAAAATAAGTTTCCGACCACCGTTCTATTTTAAGTTGTTCCAAAATAAATGTCCACTTTCAAAAATAGAATGTTTAGCCTTAATACAACTTTTCAAAAAACTAATTTCTAAGAGTCACTACACCATGCAATGATTATGTATATATTTATTTTGGGATGGAAGGAGTAATTCAGATCATATGTCAACAGTTTTAATGTAATTCATTAACTTTAAGTTGAACTCAATGTAGGCTCTGATACCAATTGTTGAATCGTAATTGAGAGAATTGGATAAGTTATGATTGTTTTAGCTGGTTTTAGCGTGAGAAAATTAAGGAGATAAAGTGGGAAGAAAATAAAGATGTTTTATTGTATAAAATGAGGCAAAAGGTTTACATAAAATGGTCTCAAGGGGTATTTATACTTAACATACCCAATTACACAGACATTGATGTACTTGAAATGAAATACAAATACACACGATTTATTTATTTTATATATATATAATTCTAGAAAAATGATAATAACAACCCTAAAGGTTGTCATTAGTAGTTTATTACATGCATAAAAACTAATACTTTATACATCAAAAATCACCCTCTGAATTTTTACATAACAAAATATAAATTTTAATGCACCTAAATAGTTTATACTGACAGCCCTAAGACTGTCATTAACAAAAACCCTTCTAATACTAACAGAAAGTCCATACACAATATAACTTAATAAGATTATTCGGAAAAAAAAAACACACTAAACTTAATAAGATTATTATGTAGTATTGTGTTATAACTTATAAGGCGAATCTATCGCATTCTTTGGTGGATAATGTAATCTTGATATGCATAATATAATCGACATTAATCAGTTGAACTACAGAATAATATTCCATGTAAATTAAAATTTGTTTTGGGGCCATAATAAGATTGTACGCTCTGTATCACACCTTACAAATGGCCCAAATCTGCATAATCCAATGTCGATATTTAGGTAAGCGAAGCGCCCCACATTTTCATCGGTGACCAGAAAGCACGAACACATGAATTTCGAGCATTTCAATTCTAATTTAGCTGTAAGTGAGAATCAAATGCACAGTAGTTAAATGGTAGTTCGATGTCATGGATTAACATTACATCGTCTCGTCGATATGGCATTTGTCGAGGTCATCAAGCTCCAACAAACATTTTCAAACGTTTTAAACTATCCTTCTACTGCTAGCATTTGTTAATTAAGATTACTTACTCAAATAACTTGACACATAATCTGATTAGCCGATCTGATATTGAAGCAACACCGGTGGATTTAAAAACAATTGCAATCACCCAATGTGCCATTGATCATGTCCATAGTATTTAGGAAAATGATAACTACAACCCTAAGGGCTGTCATTAACTTGTATAAAAAAGTTGTATCTTTCATATCAAAAATACAACTATTTATGCACGTTAATGACAGCTCATAAAACTGTAATTAGCAAGACCCTAAAATTTATCCATAACAATGTAGCATCTTACAAAGATGAATACTAGTAACTATTATTTCTTAATTTAATATTTAAAACACCATCCTAGTTTAATTAGATGACTATTATAAAAGGAGAAGTTACAATTAAACAAACTTATGATCCTTTTCCATTATAAACTATTCCAAAACAATTAAACATATTCTTATTCTATATTGATTTTAGTTCATTTTAAATAAAAACATACATGTGAATTTAGGTATCAAAAGTGTACCATCTTTCTTATCATTTTATAACTTGATTTGGATTCTCTATCTAGGCAAATTACACATTTTCCCCTCTCTTTCTTCAAAACCAGAATCGTGTCTACATGATGCGTGACGGTACATCATTTTATAATTCTTCAATAATGATAAAGGGTTTGTGGGATGACGGCAGGCGGCTTCGCCGACCGTCGACTATGCGATGGTTGGTGTTGGTGATGTTAGAAAAGGAAAATAATCTATAGTATAAATTAACTTACATTTAATAGTCTCCATTTTATTTGGTCAAATATGAAATTTCTTATTTATTAATACAATATTCTTTCATTTAAGTAATATATATGCTTAGGTAGGGGTGTTCATTATTCGGATTAACCGGATAACCCACCCAATCCATTTGACATTTGCACTATTTGGATTGGGTTATTCGGATTTGGTTTGGTGTTTGGGTTAAACCGAATAAGGAAGTTGTTTAATGGTTCGGTTTTGGTTTAGAAAATTCTCAATTGGGGCCTACCTAAAACCCGATTAAACACTTCATAATTAATAAAAACTATAATTACCTAATCTAAGTTATATAAATACAACTCTAATTATCCAAATACATTAATCTTAATAATCTAAATAGAAGTAGTTATTTGAATAACCTTACATGAATAACTAAAATAGTGTAAATTGACATTCGGATAGTATGATTATTCAAATATATCTATACTTCTATACTACTATATAATAATTTCATACCTCCTTATTGAAAAGTTATAAAATTGGGATATGAAAAATACCCATATTACCCCATTTATCTATTTACACCATATATCCCTAATTTTTTAAATATCTACACTACCCCCTTTACATCAATTATCTACACGTCGCCACCGCCACCACCAGTCGCCGCCGCATTGTGCGGGTACCCCTCTAGTTAAATTAAAATTTGAAAGTTCTTTTATTTGGGTAATCCAAAACCCGACCAATAAGCCCGAACCTTATATACGGATCGTGTATTGAATGGTTTACTAATTCTTAAAAAATCGAATAACCCAAACTGAATAACTTCATTGCCCTAAAACCCGACCGAATGAACACCCATATGCTTAGGAACAAAATGGTCAATTTAATGTACTTCAAAATTTAAATTTTAAGACAAAATGTCATGATTTATAATATAGTTCTAGATGGTTACTCGCGCAATACGGCGGGGTGATGGTGCGGGCGACGACGATGATGGTGGCGGCGAGATGAGGGTATTGTAGGTATTTTAGGGGATAAGAGTATTGTAGATATTTTAGGTGATGTTATTAAAAAGGGTAATGTGGGTATTTCGATGATAGGATTCGTCTAAAAAAACCATCTTATTTTTGCGATTCTCGACATAGAATACCGAGCAGTTTTACCACACACAATATATAAATAATTTTTTCTTCCCTTTCATTTGTATTTCAAATCGTAATCACCACCAATGGGCCTTGTGTTTAAGGGTTCTATTTCCCTGGAAGAGGTTTCAGGTCCGAAATCTTTTAGGATGGCCAGAGAAATGGTTACAAGAATATCTCGATTAGGTTGTGTACATCTAAGTAAATAAAAAAGAATCACCAATTTTGGATAATTTGAATAGAGGAAACTTTCTCTGTTTACTTGTTTTATTTCTGTTTCAAATCATGTATATTGCTGGTTTTATACTAACAAAAGAGCATATTTCTTAACCTTACACTGATTTTTTTGCATATAAAATTTGATAATTTATGTTAGAATTCCCCAATAATGTACCCGTTTTATAGTAAACTGCTAAACACTATTTACAATCTAAGAAGTAAAAACCATTATATTTATCTCTTTCTATACCATATTTATAAACCCAATGTGTTAGTATTTATATTTTTGCTATATGTGTAAATGAAATTTGGTTACAAATCACATCCATTGAAACTTCATTTCTATTGGTTAGGCATAAAAATTGCTACTTTCTATATTGCAAAATCAGCAAAGATTCTATCCATGTGTTGTGTCTCTATATTAAAAAACAAGTCAGGGCATTTTGTTTCTAATCATTCCAATTTTTCATATAGTTTTGTTTGCTTATATGCATAAAAAAAATTATATTTTCCTATATTTTAAAATTGTTCCGATCTAGATTCTGGTACTATTGTCGAAAACTTAAATATGTAATAAAAGCTTGCCTTTTATTTTATGTTAAAGTGGTGTAAACTTTGTCCAACTTTTCATGTAACTGTGTTGAATGTTCAATACAGAAACTCGAATTTGGAATTGTAAATTGATTGGTATTTGGATTAAAGAAAAATGGTGGAGTTTGAGATTGTTGAAATATTGATCATGTTGAAGACCAAATTGTGTTGTATGTGTTTGACGAAGCGTCTGGTATCAAAAATATGGTGGAACAAAACGTTATAGGTGACGGAATTGTGGTGGAACCATGAAACTTCGATATTAATAGTAATTATTTTGATGTATTGTCAACACCATAAACGGAGACCGAAGAACTTAGTTGATTACTTTTAGTAATTTGTCAATTTTATTGCGGAAAACATTCTTAGTATTGGATGAGTGTTCGCAGGATATATTGAAGGGCTTAGTACTTTAAAATGTAAGAAACTTTACACGTTTTGTCATAGTGGGTATCCAACTTTAATTTTGTGCATTGTATGTAAGTAACTTGTTATTTT
>JAOEHQ010016390.1:0-15278 GCA_025447715.1 Asclepias incarnata
TATGTTCATTGAAAATACTAAACTGCTAATTAAACATGATTAGCAGTTTTGTTTAACTAATTAAATTCTAAGTCCCTTTTTGGAACCAACAGTTGTTATATTTATAAATTATGTTGTGATTTTTATATATTGGTGTGATTAATTTAATTAAAATAAAATGAATTGAAAGTGAAGAGGTATTATAAGTAGTGGTGTATTAGTTGAATTTCAGTTTTAAAACTGATGATGTGGAGTTGGGGTGGCAAAATTGAAGAAGGGATAAATGCTCCACCATAGAGAGCTCTATTATATAAATCTTTAAAAGCGTTTCTTGGATTAAAGAAAAGTTTGTTTTTATATCATTACCAACATATATCGAGTCGTGTTACTTTTTGGTGTTTGTTGGGTCATACTTATGTTTTCGTTGTATAAAGCTTTGATGTACATTTGGGTTTAGATAATTTTATAATTCAGTTGGTGTAATTAGAATTATATTATAATACATATCTAAAAAAACTAGACTGGTGTCCGCATGATGCGACGGTAGTGGTGGTAGAGGTGGCGGTGTGGTGGTGGCGGCAACGGGTGGTGGCGGCAACTGGTGGTGATGGAGGTGCCGACAGTGGTGTGGTTATTGATGTAAATGTAATTGATGTAAAAGGAGGTAATGTAGTTATTTTAGGAGTTGAGAGATAGATGTTGTAAATTATTTCATTAAATGTATTTTAGGTATATTAGTTAATTATAAAAAAAAAAAATTTGTGAAAATAATGGGCATTTTAGGTATTTTAAAAATAGAAAAGTTAAAAAATGAGGGGAGAGGGGAGGATTGCTCTTTTTAATAAGAAGTATAGATGACTAAAAGTTAAGATCAAGACATATGTATAGATTGACGGTAGAAATAAGGAAAGATAATAAAGAGAAATAGAGAATGAATATACCCATATCATAGTTTGAATGAATTAGGCATGTTTATTCTCATGAATTTTAGAATTATGGAGTATTACTCTTTAAAACCATCTAAGTGCAAATTTGGTATGTGTAAATAATAGACTTTAGTCCAATATATACAGTATATCCACACTAGTAGATTATAAGTGTAATGATATTGTCGATCATGGTTATTACTGTAAGGCTAAAGGGAGTGGGGGGCGTGCCCACCCCTTTTTGTTTATTTTATTGACATTTTTTTGACTTTCAATGCCTTGAAAAATGAGTTACGTGAGAAAATTAACGGGCGTTGCCCACCACTACCACACACACATTCATTTGTTAATTGTATAAAAATAAATTAAAAAAAAAAAAAAGGGATAAAGCTGACATGGGGGGCGTGGTACAGGGTTACCATTCTTGTTAGTCTTAGGGCGTCGGCAACGGACGCGGTTTCATCGCGGTTTGGACCTCATATCGTGCGGGAACACCGTTGCCGTCCCCACAGTATTAGGCACGGTATGGGAACGATGGGATCGGAAGCCGCGCGAGATTGGTTTGAATATAAATAGGTAACCAACATTGTTTTCAATCACAATACAACTCATACATACATACACAATAGAAAAATATATGAAGCCTAAAAACACCAAACGAGCATCGAAAGTGACGAGGGCGGAGCTCGCTGCGCATCCCGTCCTCGAGTTCAGTCACAACCCGTTTACCGCCCACAATTCTACGAATCGTCTTCTCAATCTCAACCCGTCTACCTCCCTCAAATGTACGAACCTCAATCTCCACCAATTTTCTACACCCAACAACCCCTCTCGACATTGCCTACTAACTCGTTTGAGGCACAGTTAAGCCAACCAAAAAGGCGTGAACAGGAAAGCGGTCCGTTACCCATTCGCGATGATGATAATGATGAAGATTTCAACTATGTGGATGTGGTACCCGGGACACAAAATGAAGAAGCCGAAGAAGTTGAAGCAGCAGTGGTAACACGCCATAAAAGAGCGGAGAAAAAGCATTGGTCGCCGGAGGAGGAGGAGGAGGAGGCGTTAGCTAAGGCTTGGATTAAACTTTCAGTGGATAAAGAAGTAGGCGACCGTCAAACAAGGTTGGGTTTTTGGAGGCGAGTTCTAAAGCATTATCAAAGTCTTATGCCGGGAACCACGTGCACAAAAGATCAAGTGAACTCGAAATGGACTCCGATGAACACAGCTATCGTTGCGTTCAACGGTTACTACCACCAAGCGGTATAATTTATATACGGTTTTTATTTAAAGTTTTAATATATACGCTTTATATATCTTTATATATATATATATATATATATATATATATTACATTTATATATATACAGTTTATTTATATACATATATATTACATATATAGGTTCTGGTTCAAATAAAACAAGTATTAAAGTAAAACAAATAAAACAAACTTTTTCACTTAACTGAAAATCGTTGTGCATCATGAAAATCTTCGTGCATCATTGTGTATACTTGTGTCTATGAATCTTCGTGCATCAATTTTATCATGATCTAATGGTCAAAATATTATCTTACTTGTTTTACCTTAATACTTGTTTTATAATAACCAACCTCTACATATATATATATATATATATATATACGGTTTATATATAGAAATTACATTTATATACGGTTTTATATATACATATATTGCATTTTTAATAAATATGTAGGTGCGTATCAACCAAAGCGGGTGCAACGATCTACAAATTTTTGAGATAGCCAATGCCGATTATGAAAAACGATTTAACAAACCGTTCTTGCATGTTAAAGCTTGGCACATTCTAAAAAATCAACCAAAGTGCCTTGAACAACTGGTGATTGGTCAAGAATCCGAGGGATCAAGCAAGAAAAGAAAATCGTCCGACTCAAGTAACCCTGCTCTATCCCGTCAATAGAAAGGCAAAAAAGGTGAACGTTGAAGTTTCCGATCGAAGTTCGGTGCGCGATACATTGGAAAGTTACACGACCGAAAAGCAAAGTTTAATGAAGACGCAATTGGAGATTTAAAGGAAAAAAGACGAAAAATATTTCAAGTTTTTTGACGGGGAGGTCTACAATCGTGACATGAAGTTCGTTATGGAGCCGTACGACAATATCCTAGACCCGACTTTTAAAGAATTTGTCATCAATAGAAAATGCGAGTTATTCGCAAAATACGGTTGACTGTGTAGTTTGTAGGCTTTAGTTTTAATTTGTAGGATTTAATGTTTTAAGTTTGTAGGATTTCATGTTTTAATTTGTAAGAGTAATATTTTATGTAATGTTTTAAATTTTAATGGAATTTAATTAAAAAATTTTTTGTAGTGTGGTATGAGATGTAGTGTGGTATGGGATGCCAACAAAAATTGAGAACGTTGTATGAAAAAGTAAAGGAATGAGGTGGCATATGAAGATTAATTGATAGTGTGGTATGGGATGTTTTTTTTTAACGACAAAGAATTATATTACTATATATATATACAAGAACAATATCAACATACAAGTGTTCAAAAAATACATGATCTAGAAATACAAAAGCATACAAACTAGATCCTACTTAGAACCTTAACTGCTAAGGTTGCAAAAGGGTTGAAAAAAACTTACGCCAATTACAGAAACTGAGACATAAGGAAAAAACCCCACCCATGGAGGCCGAGCCACCGGTTTTCACTCCGTGTTATTTTTGGTGCAACCCCAAACAGGTTCTAAGGAAACAAAAAACAAAACCACCACTTACGAGATGCACAAGGGACGTGGTATGGGATGTGGTGTGAGTGATGGGTTGCCAACCCCCTTATATCTTTATTTTTTAATCTTAATTTAATAACTTTCTAACTCTGATTACTGAGAGCCACTCACCTTGTATGGTGAGCTAGATTGCAATTCGAAACGTGTCTTTTTTTAAAAAAATTAACAATATTTATTTTATTACTCAAATATTTCATACGCAATTATAACAGAACCGGTAATCAAAGGAATATATTTTTTAAAAGGAACAAAAACTTTAACCTATTTGGGTATTAATATTTTGATTTCCGGAGAAATACAGTTTATATTTTTTCTTCTAAAAACTTATATTCATTAGCAAAAGTATTTACAAACCAAAGACCCTCTAAATCATTTTAAAAGTTTTCAATGAGTTAGAAGATACAATAAACATCTTTAAATTATTTGATTGGACCGAAAATAATCTGATAACCTATAATAGACCAAAAGAAAAATGATTTGGCTTGCATTTCTGAACGAAGTTGCCATTTCTCTATCATTCCATGTTCTTTTAAGCATCGAGGATACAGTGTCTTTTACTAGCAAATATTACGTTTATTTCATTTTGTGTTAATGTTAATACGTGTTCACATGACCATATTGATTTTTAGAGACGGAGTCAGGATTTTACTTCACTGTGGGCCAAACGATTTATCAACACCAATAAATGCGGAAAAAAAATAAATCATTTGGGTCATTAAATCATGCAATTTATTCATTAATTAGGCCACATAAGTTTTAGGGTTGTCAAAATTTACGCAAAAAAAAAGGGTCTAACATTATACTAATATAAAACAATAACTAGATCGATATCCCGCCTGAGATAGGCGGGGGTGCGTAATAAAGTTTTTTTTAACAACATTAATAGTAAGGATGAAAAAAATGTTTTGGGGTACAAAATAAAAACAGATGAAATAATGGAATGAAATGGTTTTGTAAAAAAAAAACCCATGCTTTTGGGTCCGGGAAAACACATGTCCAATCCATGGGCCATGCTTACACCTTACACCTAGGGATGACAATAAAACCCGAACCCGACGGGGAAACCCGATATCCAAAAAAATCAGGAAGGGTCGGGGCAAGCTTATCGGGTCACCGGTCGGGTTTCAGGGCAATTATCGGGTCATGCTTACCCCGACCCGACCCGAACCCGATAATATATATATATATATATATTAATTAATTAAATATATATATATATATATATTAATTAATTAATTAAATATATATATATATATATATATATATTAAAATTATAAATATAAAGTTGCTTCATTTCGGGTCGGGTTTCGGGTATCGGGTCGGTTTTGGGCACTATTTTATCCCCGATGGGGATCCCCGATAAGATACCCGAAGGGGATCGGGTCGGGTTCGGGTAGTGGTTTTCTTATCGGGTTCGGGTTTACTACTACCCGCCCCGAACCCGCCCCATTGCCATTCCTGCTTACACCTTACATAGATCTGCCCCTGTTGATTTTTCTCTCTTCATTTCATTTCATTTTTCATATTTTCATTCTAATATTTGCTATAAGAACATAAATACAAAATAAGAAGATTTATATTAAAAAAAAACTTACAAAAGAAATACCTATCATATATATTGTCTTTTCTATTCCCCTCCGTTCCCTCTCATGGGCCATGCTTTTGGGTCCGGGAAAACACATGTCACGACTATTGACTTCGTGACTTTGACATTTAGTGATTGACGGTACACCAATTGTCATATAGTAGTGACTCAAAAGTATTAACTAAAAATTCAGTGTTGACCTACAGTTACATTAATAACATATGTGATACCTATCAACTTATATTTTATGTGAACTAGTATCATGATAGACGCCGTGTGTTTTAGTTTTATGATAGATAATTTATAAAGAGAAATGATATATCCGTTAAAAAATTAGCTTCATAATCCTCCTAACAATTCAATTATGACGTTTGTTCAAATCAAATGATGAAATTAGTTGAGAGAATGAATAGATTACATGTGTCATGTAATAAATCGTTATGAGGATTATTAGGCTATTTATTAAGAGGATATATATCATTTTTTATTTGTTAATATGTATGAGATTTATGTGAATTAGTTTAGTTGTATTTTTTTTATAAAAAAAATACCAATGTCCTAATCTATTGTTACCATATTGCATTCTTAAAAAGATAGTTCCGGTAATAATGCATAATCTGTAAGAATTAAAGTCTTGAAATTGTTTTTTTTTATGTTTTTTGAACGGATGAATTTTGTTAATCTACGTCTTCGGCAAGGTGCTGAAACTAAAAATTTATAATAAAAAAGAAGGACTCCTCTCCTATAAGAGCCATGAAATACAATAACTAGTTAAATATATTTCCTTGAAAAGTTTTTGCTTTCATGACTCAGAAATGTATAATTACAAATGATTTACGTACAAACCATCTATAACGACAACTACAAGTATAAAAAGAGCAAAATGTGCCGGTCTAACATTTTTAACAAATTTAAATGAGTAGAACCATCGTGTTTATGCTTTCTTACGATTTCACATAAAGTAACAATCTACGCTTAAACATATATTTATGATTATGTGAGTATATGTAAGATTTTGCTAGATTTTAATTAAAAGTATGTAAACAACAAAACAACAAAAAATTAAAGATAGTAGCATTACTAATATATCGCATATATATTCAAATATATAGTTCATAAAGTTCTTATCAAATGTATATGTCCCTATAACAATTTAAACAAGAGTGGATACAGTTGTAAATCCAAGTCTTAATTTTTTTTTTTCCGAAGGGCATATAAATAAAAATTTATCAACCTTTTGAGTTATTGTACTTTAAAGTTTAAATAATTCAAAAGGGTCAAAAGTTGTATATATAAGAACAACCTCATAGATACTAATCATTTATATTATATTCTCATTTTTTCTTATGCCAATGGCAAAGAGATACTTTAGTACTTTACTCATAATTCATTCATTCTAAATCAAAATTTTACTTCTATCTAACTTTTTAAATGTTAATGTTGAATACGATTAATCACTAAATGAAACAATTTATCCGAGACGAACATTTTTTCCTCCTTTATTTAAAAGAAGTCACTTGATTATCACATGTTAGGGGTTTAATCACTTTTGGGTCATTGTATTATAATGAGAACTAGATTATGTCCCGTGTTAACACACGGGACACTTTTAAGTCATATTTGAAACTTAAAATATATAATAAATTAAATTTTATAATGACTATTAGTTGGTTAGTTGTGATCTAAAATTAAAATTTAAAATTTAAAAAAATATGTCATTTACAATCATTTAATATCTGAAAGTAATATTATAAAGGAAAAAAAAGAGTTAATTTCTCATTTATTTACTTGTTTTTATCTTTTAAGGAAAAATATATAGATAGAATATTAAATAAATGTTATAACATCAAGTAAAAAGTTGGAATTAAGTTTTAATTAGATGAGAATTGTAAAATAATTAAAGAAATGGTGTAAAATATAAATTTAAAAGACTTTTATGTAATTATTGTAAAATTATGCTGATGTGGATAGCCTAATTGAGTTTTATTTATGTAATTGAAAAAAAAGGTACCATTCTTTAATAGAGAGTAAGATTTCTAATTGGGTCATTCTACTACAAAAATTTATATTAAGCTACTTGTACTAACATTGTAATTCAATGTTACCTTTTATAAAATTTAACATTTTCGTAAAGTACAATGACCAATTTATATGAATAGAATCGTCTTAATATATTATAAAATTTTGAAATAGAATGATTCATCTCAAAACTTCTGTATAGTACAATGATTCATGAGTGATTAAACCCTATATAATGCTAAAACGTGAACTTCAAATTTAGCTCTAATCAAATGCGATTCATAATGCATAGAATTTTTCTTAAGACCGATAAAAAAAACCAAAAATAGAATAGAACTAGATTTAAACCCGTGTCAAATACACGGAATATTTACGACATTTTCAAGATAAAATAAATTATTAAATATATGTAACCAGAAAAAATTTGTAAATTCAAATATAAAAATATTTGATAAAAATAAACCGGTAATTTAAATGTAAATAATATAAACAAAAATCAAAGTAAAAAAATGTCGTTCTATATTATTGTTTGTTTGGTTTATATTATTGTTTGTGTCATTCAAAAATAATATAGAATTCAAAGTTAGCTTTTCAATTTCAATAATTATTAAATATTTGAATTTTATTTAGATATTTAATAAGATTTCAATTAATATTAATATAGTTAATAATAACATAAGCGAACTCTGATTTGATGAAATCAAAGTTGTTTATTGGTTAATAAGTGATTAGGAGAACCTTTTTTAGTATATATAAATAAAGATAAAGATCGTGATGACAATCGACAAATAAATAATTGTCTTTAAACATGTAATAACCCGTATACTATAATTTATCTTACTTTTAATTTGGTAAAGTTTACTATAATACTTATGATAATTATAATTATAGTTAGTCCTACAAATCCAAAGAAAGTGGTTAATAGATATATATTAGAAAAGTAAAATGCACTACTTTTCTTTTTCTTCCAAAACGATGTATTTTTATCTAATCTAACAATAATTTTTCAACAAAGGTAGTGTCTAATCTAACATTGACTAAAGAACACGCAATATAAGTTTCCCATTGTAGCTACACGTACATTTTCATAGATTTGACTATCTAAAATACATGGTTAAGTTTTTATCTCCAAAAATCACAATTAAATTATTTTAAAGGATTATCTCAAATACATGAATATTGGTCTTAAGGGTCACAATCCTCTCCATCTCTCATCTCTCACTTCCCATGTTTTTCATATTATCCATATGTCATTACAAAAATGCTCATCTTTCCTTACCTCCCATCTTTTACCCTTTTTATTTAGTTTTTAAAAAGAATAAAGTAACAAAAGACAGAGCGTGCGAGATGGTTTGATAGATCGATAGCCATCTCGTTTTCATCTTTCCACCTCCATCTCTCAAGAGGGGGAGAGGGGGGGGGGGGGGTGTGCGCTATGCGGTATCAGTCTATGTGTGAGAATCGAGTCGAGCTGTTATCAAGCTACTCGAGCTCGTTTAAACCGAGTTCGAGATTAACTGTTTCGAGCTCGATCCGAGTAAACGAGCGAGCTTAATTTTATTTTATTTTTTTGGCTCGACTTGTTCAAAAGATCGTTTAACTGTTTAACAAGCAAGTCGAACGAGCTCTACGAGCTACTCGAGCTAGTCGAACCTTTCATTACATGGTTAAAAATACTCATTATATATCATACTAATAAGTAGATTGGAACTGAAACCTCCAAATTATATGAAACACACTGATAAAGTGAGTTTTGTGAGTTTTTTTTAAATACATGATTAGTTTATACATAATTATAAATGAGATTATTCGAGCTCGGGTTCAAGTAATTATACGGGTTTATCGAATTCAAGGCCTTGAAATATAGTTAAGTAAAAATTTTATAAAAGATAAACGAGTATCAAGCTCGAGCTTGAACAATAACGAGCCGAGTTGAGCTCGAGTTCAAACACATTTTTGAATAATTATACGAGCTCGAGCTCGAGCTCGAACCGACTAATAAATAAACGAACAAGCCTAAAATTTCTGAAACTCGATTCGGCTTGGCTCGTTCTCACCCCCTAGGTACCTCAGTGGTACCGTTCCCATCTCTCCAACTCCCTCCTCTCTTAATAGAATGTGTGGTAATTCATCAATCATAAAATTACGAATTCTACTTTCATAATAAATAAATAGTTTTGTCCCGTCTGACCACTGCAAAATATAAAATGGGAGTAAGCGGTTACACATATGTTACTTTCCTTCTACAAGATTAAACTATAAAGCTCCAATAAATCTTTTGTTGCCAAACTTATACAAATCAAAGGCCAAGTGTTCAACAATTTATATAACAGCTATGGGCAAAGGAAATAGACGAAAATTATACAACTATTTGAAACTATATATTTGATATACATATGCATAACAACTATTGAAACATCTTCTTTTAATTTTAACCACGGATAAAGGGTCTCAAAATTAAAAGTATATTTATTGAAAGTAGCTTAATGTTAGAGATGGTAATTGAAACTGAAAAACTAGAGCTTGTTTTTAGAGTTGGAGCTAAAACTTAGGTCATTTCCAATGTATGTATCAAATCATCAAAATGATGCAAATTTTGATACAAACCATCTACAACCAAGACATCAAAATGGTGCAATTTTTTGGTGCAACACTATTCAAACCATCATTTTGCACCAAATATGGTATGACACTATTCACCACACCAAATTTATATAATCACTTGTTTATAGTATAATTAAGATAAACTTTAAAAAATAATCTACAAAAAAATATGTCATAATAACAAGCTCATTAATATCTTTACAATTTTTTTTTTATCATATTGACTATATTTTCTTTAAAAAAACTTATTAACTATTTATACCTGTTTTTAAAAAATAAATATAATTAATATGTAGTTAGCTTGTGAACCAGTTAAGTTGATGGATATTAACAAAATAGTTTAAATGAAACCAAATTAGTGAGAACATATATATTTTATAATATTGCTCTTTTTGCACCAAAATGGTGCAAAATGTTGGTGTAAACAATATTGGAGATACGCTTATATATATTTGTGGAGATGTTTGACAAAATAAGTAGAGTTAGAGTTTAAAAATGTAAAATGATACAAAATACATATTAATAAAATAAGAATAAAAATCTTTTAAGAATATATGTATAAGTTAGCATAATACATAAGAGCATTGACATTGCATGGATTAAAGGTGAATGGTGGGTGTAGTGCCACAAGTGAACATCGCCGCCATCAAAGTTTCATGCGTCAAGGGGTGGGTGAGTGGTGTGTTTGAGTGGTCAGACCACTCAACTTGATCACGCGTGATGTGTTTGTGTTTGAGTGATTGTACAAGTCTTAAAGCATAAGGTATAAGTGGTATGAGTGAGTGGTGGGTGAGTGATGGGTTGCGAACAAAATAGTGAAATGTGGTATGAGTGAGGGTAAATAAGGTGACATAAAGGGATTGGTTGGGAGTGAGTGGTGAGAGAAAAACCAAAAGGAAGGATGCCAACCCTCTAAGTTAAAGTCAGCTTATAAGCTATTTGGTCTAGCTTATTTCAAAACAAATTTTCATCTAATCAAAGCTTTTTGCTTAAACATTTTTAGAAAACTAGCATAGTACCCGCACAAAGCAGCGAGATTTTTTTTTTATTGGTGGTGTTTAATAATTTTTAATAGTGGGTGTCGCAGCTTCATTGGCGACGTAATAATATAGAAGATAATGTTCTGATGAATTAGAAAAATTGTTGCTTTTCATAATTAATTAAAGTAATTATATAAAACGAATTAAAGTAATTATATAAAACGAAAAGTTTTGACTAAATGAACCACTGAATTTTAAACTAATAAATTAATAAGAATATTATAGGTATGATCGATTTATATTTTATAAGTGAGTAATAGATAAGCTGAAACTAAAGAAATAAATATTTATTATTGTAATTGTACGCTATCTATTTTACGTTAGAAAGCCTACTTGAAAACAATATAATTGTAAAAACATTGATTGATATACGACGAAGAGACTTGTTTTCTAAAGTAAGAAAGTAGTTATTAAGTTTTGTTTATTTAATTGGAGATAGATAGGACAGTCTTTTATAACAGCATACTAGCTTCATAATTCATATAAACGTCTTCCATGGATACTTGTTTCACTAAACGCCGGAGCTCCGACTACCCCCCGGAATCTTTCTGTTCTCAAGATGAGCTTATTTTCTGGCAGGACTCGTTTCCCTTCAATCTAAACGACTCCGAATATATGCTACCTTCCGTCGACATGCTTGCAGTTGCACCAGAGGCAATCAATGCATCAACGCTGGATCTTGATCACTCGTCTAAATCGAGTTCTTTCGCCGTCGGTGCCATCAAAGACGATGAAGCTTCTGCCACTACAGCCAACAAACAAATTGTACACATATGCTTTATTTTCTTCAAATTTTATAAAATGTAAATAATTGTGAATAACATTTTTCACACTTATAATTAACGTGTTTAAACTGGTTCTATGTAAGTAAAAAAAATTAGAACAAGTATATATATATTATAGAATATATATTTGCACTTATATTTAATGGGAATTTTCTAATGACAGCCCTTAGGGCTGTCAATAACCTGCATAAAAAATTTGTACTTTCCATATCAAAAGCCCACCCCTGAATTTATGGTAAAAGTATAAATATTTTATGCACGTTAGCAAAACCCAATTTAATGTACCACTCCTATAAATGCATAAATTAATTTGTTGCATCTAATTATTTTATCTATAAAATAACATTCGATGTATAAACATAGATCAGAAAAATTACGTACATATATATATATAACTTGCTAATTATTAGTTAATTCATTGAATTGTTTGTGTTTGTAGTCAAAGGCTACCAACAACAATTCATATCGTGGTGTGAGGCGCCGGCCATGGGGTAAGTTTGCAGCGGAGATAAGGGATTCGACAAGGCAAGGCATTCGTGTATGGCTAGGGACTTTCGATAGCGCGGAGGCAGCCGCTATGGCATATGATGAGGCAGCTTTGTCCACAAGAGGGTCATTGGCAGTGTTGAATTTTCCTGTGGAGAAAGTGAAGGAATCACTTAAGAAGATGAAGTATGGTTTTGAAGAAGGGTGTTCCCCGGTTGTGGCACTTAAAAAACGACACGCTCAAAGGAGTAAACGAGAGGATAAAGTGGTTTCCGTTGAGACAGAGAGGGTGGTATTGGAGGATTTAGGTGCTGATTATTTGGAACAACTATTGAGTTCGTCGGAAAGTGGTACTAGTACTAGTGCTTCTACTAGTTCATGGTGAATTCTTACCGTATTGCATGCATGTCGTAATATTTGTAAGTTAGTAGAGATTTCCATTCAATTCAGTCTCTAGCTTCTATACCATTTTTTGTTTGTTTAAAGATTTAATAGATTTCAAGTGTTGGTATCCGTTTAGGTTCACTTATCTCGGTATACTGAAACCTTGCAGAGTAGTTATGTAGATACCAATGAGGTACAACGGATTAAAGGGTTCCTTCCGATTTACCATCTCCTTATACTACTAAAGGAGAGTGCCAAGGTGATGTCACGAAAGCTGATTTGTCAATTTATAAGCTATGCCACATTGGAAATCTGATGTCATTGATGATGAAAATTGTGTGTGTTTTGAGGTGTATTTGGTATGTGTACATTTATAACATATAAATAATCTGATTATAAAAATATAAATAATATGTACTCCGTATGTGTGTAAAATGAGCGGGCTATTTGAAATTGAAATTGAAATATTCCTTTCTATTACAAGATCATCCCTCTCCATTCATTATCACTACAAATCAGTATTCTCTCCATTCTCTCTTCATCTTCCTTTTTTACTTTTTCTTTTCACAGATCAGGATTTCGGTTTTCATATCCGAAGTTATTATTCCGATATCCCCAAAAATAGAGTAAGATTTGGTAGGTAATCTATGTTCCGAAAAATGCGAAGCTCTTAAACGATTACTCCTCTTAATCGCACAAGGTTTAGATGTATCTAATTATTTCCCTCAGGTAATTTAATCTTAATCGCACAAGGTTTGAATAGATCAGATTTGGTTTTGTTTATTTATTAGTTTAATTTAATTATTATTGATTAATTAATTTTGATGTATCAAGTTCCTGGTATTGTGGGTATGTAACTTAATTTGTTTTATATTTAAAAAGATCATTCAGTTTGTAAATGTTTTTTGTTTATGCACAACAAGTATTTGATAAAAAAAAAACTTGAATAAAAAAAGAGGTATATGTAAAGATGAGATAAACAATCTTCGGTATGCAACTCAATTTGTTTTATTTAAAAAATAATAATCATTTAGTTTGTTTATGTTTGCTTTTATGCACAAAAAGTATTTGATAAAAAGCTTGAATAAAAAAAAAAGTTATATGTGAAGATCATATGAGATATTAAGTTGCTTAGTATATTGGGTTGTATATATACAGGGTTTTTTTTTGTAATTTTATTTTATATTGGGTTGTATATATACATGAGATTTATATGAGTTCGAGTTTTTTTTTTCCAGATAGTAGATTTGATTCTGCTCCTGATTTTGCTCAGTTTGAATTCTTACTTGTATATATTTAATATAAACGCATTATACGGCTGAAGTAATGTACTTTTCACATGATTTGTTTCGTGTAGGTGCTGGTGCGGTGGAATTCATCATAGGCCATGCTGAGGTTTCAATCGCTTTTGTAGAAGAGAAAAAGATCCCTGAGGTAATTAGTACTTTTCATTTATCTTTCAGTTTTCCATCTTGTGTTGTGTTGTGGAAATGATCGAATAGTCGATGCTCACATGAAAAGTGCCAGTTTGGATCAATAAATTAAAACTATGGTATTGTGGGTTGTCATTGGGTCATCTACATTTTGGAGTCTAATATTCTACTTTGTCTTAATTTTCACTAATTATGTTTATGGTATACAAGATAGATCCTACAAGAGACTTAATGTGGGTCCGAGGCCAAGTATTCTTTTGTGATTCTTCTAATTTCAAGATTAGAATACAAGTTGCAGCTGCATTGCCTGCCCCATCTACAATTTTGGGTGAGTTATTTAAGATAGGATATTAAGAAGCAAAAAGAATGGGGAGTTTAAATTATTAAGAGAGACGATGAAGGGTAATACAAGGGGCTATTAGACGATATTAGACGATAACTAATTAATAGGCCTTATGAGTTTAAATAATTAAAGAATCTAAAATTTAACTAAAGCTTAGATTATCTTGGGATATAGTCAGCTATGGGCTATATGCTCAAGGTGAGTAATCCAATTTCTTAAAGCAACAATGTTTCCAATATGACTATATTATTTATGTACCAAACTCTTATAAGCTTTAGTTAAATTTTAGATTCTTTAGCCCTGTTGGTATGGTTCCCGTCATTGCTTTGGCAGGTTTTGGACTTTTCGAAAGAGGATTTCCTGTGGTATGTGAATATTTTAGTACGCTTAGTTTGACTTTGGAGTTCAAACGTATTCTTCTTCTTCAACTTTGAAGATGATACAAACCATTTACTTCTTTTAGTACAAAAAATAATAAACCTATTGAAATGGTAACAATGCAGAGAATACAAAAGACTGGCTAAATTTTGGAACACCTCCCATTTTACTTTTGCAAATATTTGACCCTGAAAGTCAACATGTAGACAGTTCAGAGGTCATCTAAACTCATTTCAACTTGAAAACTAGAGGACCTCATAAGTCAGAGGTCATCTAAATTTGATAGAAAAGAGCAGTTTTCAAATAAGTTACTTGCAAGACAGTATTTTGTTTTATTTTTCTGAAACTACTGTTGTTTTTAGACTATTCTTTGTAATCGTGTAGTGGCATCATTGGGTAATAAAAATAGGCCGAGAAACTTACGTTTTCGTTTCTTCGGGTCTGATTGATATGCATTTGATGAGACGAATACTTTTAAAGTCCATGGTTACGGAATGTTCACTGTGAACCCAAGAGTTCTGCAAGAACCCTATCATCCACCATG
>JAOEHQ010016401.1:0-15277 GCA_025447715.1 Asclepias incarnata
ATCGATGTACGGTTTTTGAGATAAAAGATTTTGAATGAATTAGATGAAACTAATGATTTATGAAGGAGAGAGAAAAATAGGAGAAAATGTATGGCTGAGATTTGTTCTTGATTTTCACACAAATTTTAGATCATTTCCCTAGCTAATATACATCAATAAAAATATATAACGTACAACCATATACAAAAGTAAAAATATATTAGTCATCCACTAATTAAACGCTATTTTTTTTATCTTTACTGGGGCGTGGGTTAAACCACTTCCTTTAAGGACTCAAAGAATAGTAAAATAGGAGTAGGTATACAATTCATCTATTCGTTTCCCCCCAAAAACCACCCCTCTTCTCCTCCCACTCTCTCCTCATTTTTTTTTCTTTTTCAAACGCACATTCTAATCAGTAATCACACAATCTGTATTTCATTTCAAAATCAAATCAAATCAATCAAACAAACAATAAAATGGAAGACGATCAAGATTTCGATATTTGGGAATGGTATGACCCCGAATTCATCCAAAAAGCAATTCAAGCCACCGAAGACGCCGTTTGTTCTTCATCCTCTAAACCCACTCAATCACAGCCACAACCACAACCACAGCCGCAACCACCACCGCAATCACTATACCGGCCACCACAGCCACAACCGCCACCACAACTATTCCGGCCACCACAGCCACCGCCGCCGCCGATCAGTTATTCTCCCCCTAGAGAGTTATCTCAGAGGGTAATAGAAATCAATTCTCATAATCATTTTTCTGATAAGGCTTTCGATTTCCCTAACGGAATCAATCAGACCTGTCGATTGTATGAAGTCGATAATGATTGTTCGAAACAGAAGGAAATTGATCGATTGAAGGTTTATATCATTTCATTGATTATTTATAATTATATTTTTAGTTGTATGTTATTTATTAGTTGATAAAGTAATCTTACTGCATTGTGTATTTGTGTTGACTGGCTAACTACTTGGTGTAGCCGAATGTATAATTTATTTGTAAATCTATATGTTTCCGGCTGATCACATTTCGTTTATACGTCTATCAAAATTTAAATTTATTGCTATTGTATGTATGCGACCTTTCATAACTTGTAATCTGGTGACACGACACTTGTTGTGATGACGCCTGCAACTTGTATGGATGCCATGTCAACAAAAAGTACTGGTTACTTGATGAAGTGGTGCTAACCAGATAAATATAACAGCAATGTGTTGAAAATGTGATAGAACATAATAGACGGTTAGAAAGTTAGATACATTTTGGTACGTTTGGTCCTATATTTGATTTGATGTTTTCTGTTTTGCAGGAAGAGCTGGGGAGAGTGTCGAAACAGCTAACTAACTTGGTATGTTTTGTTTTAGTTCTTTCTTTTAATTTTTATTTTATTGTGTATAAATATGTATCAAGTATGTTCTTGAATCTTGTTTGAAGTTTACTTATCATAGACTAGTTAACATTCCAACATGTATAGTTTTGAAATCAATTGGGAATGAGTGGAAGTTGAAATCAGCTCATGTGTTCCATTGATCTCAGAATGGTTTAGTCAGGACATGATAAGTTTTTGTAATTGTAGTGACAATAAGATGATTGGATTGTTTGTTTCGTGCTTGTGGTTAAGCCCATTTTAGGGTTCTTGTTTTGTTTGGATGTTGTATGGGAATTTGTATGTGGGTCATTGTCATACTTAATACTAAACATTTTACATATTGTTATATACTATTCTTGAAAAGTCTTCTCATATTGTACTTTTGAGGCTTATTTGTTTCAACATTATTTTTTTATTTTGCTCTGATGATGTCCATTATAAGCATGTTACAAAATTTCTGGCTTATAACAGTTGATTTTTTCAAGTGCCAGTTGTGGAACTGTAGTGCATGTCATATATCTTAAATTCTATTTATCTGATGGAGTTTGTAAATAATATCTGGTTATCCACTGCCAGGAACAAGAGTGTCTGGAGCTTAGGAAGGATAGAGAGAAGAAGGAGAAGCATTATAGAACGGTTTTCCCAGTAAATGGATCTAAAGAGGCTGGAGCTTCACCAACAAAGAAGCCAAATCTGTGAGTAATAGCGTTTCCTTATATTATGCTATAAGCGTCTCCATAGTTAAGCTATCAACTCTGCATGGTGGGTTTGTGAAACATACAAGTTAGATCGATCTTATGTTGCTCCATGTCTTCCTTAATGTATTGCTATCCATATGTCATCATGCTATTCATGTATTGTATAAGGGATTCTCTGGTCCTGGTGCCATACATGGGGTTGTCTCTCTACAGTGATATAATTTCATTAAGTTTCTTGATGCAGCTAAATGGGGCTATCTTCATTCTTGTTCTGTTCGAAAGTGCGTATCTAATATGAATTTCATCTGATTTCCCACCTTCATTCATGGATTTTGCCCATCATTCTGTTTTTAATATTCTCTCTGACCTAGAATCTTTTATTTGGTCCTTTACCTTCTCACTAGAGTACTATTGTCATCTTACTTGTTATATGTCTCAAGCTTTCCTTTGCACTTGAACTCAAACTCAAAGTCTCAAACTCTATAAAGTTTGTCTAAGTTTAACTTGAGTTGAGTACGAGCTCAATTGTTAAAAGCTCGACGTGAGTGCAGCTGGAACTTCGGCTACTTGGAAATATATGACTTTTTGATGAACCAAAGTAATAACATGTATAAAATGACTTAATAAGGAAAAGCTTGAGGTGGTGTGTGTTTGTGACTGTTGTCAAATCACCAAAAGAGCAATGTAGTTGTGGTAGATAGACTTTCTGTGTCATATTTTTTAATATCTTAACTCACTTGAAAGCTTTTGTTATTAGGAAATGAGTCCTATTGTGTTTGTGCTAAGCCCTGGCCACAAGGCAATGTTTTATTTATTTTTTGTTTTTGAATCTTTCAACTTATGTAGAACTTTAATCACTTAATTTACTAAACTTTATGTAAATACTGTATATTACATGATTTTTTGGCACGTGTTTATTTGATACATGTAGAAGATTAACCAACCATGTCTTGTTAAACAATAGAGGAAACATGAAGCTGTATCAATTGGTGATACATTATCATCTCAGTTTGTAGCTTCACAAATGCTTGTTCTTTAGGCGAATAGGATCATGTCATGTCTATTTACTTTGCAACACTACAGATGAATTATAATGTAATAACAATTTGGCTTAGTTGATGTTATGGTGTGTGTGTGTGTGTTTTATATATTTTTTATTTTTACTACAATTGCATTCTACACTTTTAATATTTACACTAGTTAATGTGGCAGGAAATCTAAAGATCGTATTGAAGACAATTCTGTCATTCGTCTCAGGGCTAAAGGTACTCAGATCAAGTAATCTGTATAGCTCATTAGCTCTATGAATTTAGTTTACCGATGGTTAGTTGGAGATGCACTTTATAATATGTAATTTGTAGAAGTTTTAACATGTAAAGTGAAATGTTGACATGTTTACATATAATGGGCAGAAATTTCGGTCTCTACTAGAAATCATCTACTATTGGTCAATTCTGGTTATGTGTCATCTCTAGCAGGACACACAATAAGCAAGAAAAATATAAGAAGGATACATGGCAAACTGGTAGGAATTTGCCAATGCTCTATTGTTATGCAGAAAATCTAAATCATTTTAATTATAAGGTTTAAATTATTATTATTATTGAAAATATGTATATATCATATTTACATGTTTTGAACCTACCTGACATGACCTGATCCATTGACTAATGCAATTCACCTGTTATGAACCTTTGGTCAACCCACCCATTTTGCCGCCTGACCACTTTTAACATGGTTTCATTTTTTTCTGTTGCCACTTGTCTTTTCATCACTTATTATTATTTTGATTTATTATTTATCTGAAGTTTCTTTGGTTTTGATTAGGCAAGGCGGTGGGGGTTCAGACTGATGAACATGCCTTATCAATTGATGAACATGCCATATCGACTGATGACCATGCCATGTCGATTGACTTGACGATACAGAAGAATTTATGCGTTTCAAGAAAGTTGGCTGCCATTTGGGAACCACGAAGTTACCAACAACCAAAAAGTAACCTTGTTTCCAAGTTGTTGGTGGCTTGTGAAGCAGATTTACAGTTCCTTTTTGGATGCTTAGGTTTAAACGTATCATCTATGGAGACTACAATTAAAACGGACATGGCTACAAAACATGGCATTCAGGCTGTTGAAGCTGCAAAAGTGTCTCATTTCTACTTAACATTAACAAAGGTATTAGTTTATATTTGTTTTGCTTTTTTTTTTTTTTATAATTTCTGGCTCTTTAAGAGGTTATATTTGGTAGGATTGGTGTAGAATAGTATAAATGTTTTAGATTTCATGCCTTAGTAGTATTCGTTGAAGTTACCAGAAACTATTTAACATGTTTACCAAAGAGCTCCTTTCTTTGTTAGCTTTTGCAGTATTTTCCCATTAGCTCATATTGTATGTATCTTACCAATGCCACACAATATGAATTTTTTAGTTTTGTGTGATTATGTATGATTGTCATCATGTCATGACCCCTCGCATAAACATGGATTTTCAGACTGTGATTCCTGGTTTAGTCTTCAATTAGTGGTTCTAGCAACTTATGTAATTCTGGCCTTTTGCTTTTGTTATATTTTGAGTTTTGAACTATCTGAGTTTGATCCCGTTCAAGTTCGAAATTCGTTGTGAAGTAGCCTTATCCACCATCATATTTTATGTTGTCTTGCAACTGGAAAATTTCTACATAAGATGCTTTCATAGGTATTCTTGCCCAAGTTTTTCCCAAATAACATGAAAGCTGCTCATTTCAATTCAAAAGCTGTTATGTTATGTATGAGATTTGACCGACAAGTGACTATAATAAAGTACCTACTTCCCCGCTTAATTAAAATGATGCTCTGACTGATAATTTATGGAGTGTATTAAGAATTTCTTACTCAAGCTGTTACGTGATCTGCATTTCCGATCACGTGGCTATTAATTTTGCTTTTTTGATTTTTGAATGACTAATTTCTACCTTTTCCAAATCACCCCCATGGTTACATGTTAAATCTAGTCTTTGCATGGCACATGAAGTTCCATTGTACATATTCATTTACATTGGCTAAAGTCCGGATCGAGACTCAAATTCAACCTGGGAGCTTGAAAAGTTAATTTGAGAAATTGAATGGCTTGATATGCAACATAATCATGTTTGATGAAACTAGCTTAATTTGAGCTCGATCCAAAACTATGCACCAAAATTTGACTTTAAGTAAATACAGTATAAACACATACATGGGGATCAAACTACCTGGATAAGGATTTGTGGCAAAATTCTTATCAGTGCTAACTTAAGTGGTTATACGTTCGGAGCTCACATTTGTATACTTAGCTCGATAAAGTTCAAGTAGATTGAGAGCTCGAGTTGCTTGATAAATACTCATCCCATTTGCAACTATAGGTTTGATATATGGGGGGATGGCACTATTATGTTCAGCAATTTATCCTAAGTGCCACTTATGTGTCATGCAAATGGCTAATTTAGGTGATACGGATCAGTGGGACATAAGGGTGGACTGAAAATGGTATAAGATCTTGGTTGAAGGACGAACAGAACAAAGATAAAAGCCAAGCAATGAAATACACTGGTTAGGCGAGCGGTCCATATAAGATTTTTTGAATTCACTGTCCTATGTCAGTTTCCTTATCCTGCTGCCAGATGATGTGCCTTTGCTTGGTTATCGAGATTGTGCTGGCATATTGAATTCTGGTTAACTTAGTTGGCTAACAACTGTACTGTATTCCTTTTCTGTGGCGGACGCTGCTTAATGATACATGATTTTAGTCCATGCCACATTAATATCACTCGATTCTATTTTGTATATTATGATATTGTTCAATTTGTTGTATATTCTTTAGTGAAGTATGAGTGAATTATTATTCCCCTAACATGTGCAAATATGTTTCTTTGCTAAATATTGTAACAATAATTACATGTGCAGATTAGTTATGACATACGAGGATTGAGTGATTTTTTAGAAGCATTGACTGATCTCTGTTGTCTTCAAAATGTGAGTATAATACAAACCCTGGTACTCCTGAATTTTTATTGTCTGATAAATTATGTAGCTTGTTTGTATAAATGAAACTATGGTTACAATTTTTCCTGAATACCAGATAAAGCAAAGTGTAGTCAAAACTCGAAAGGGAGAACATGAACAAATTGTTTTCTTAAATTCTATGTTATATACTGATGGTTAGTTAGGGTTTTTATGTGTCTGGAGAAAGTTGTTAAAATTTACTGAGTTGTAATTTGAAAATATCAGTGCCATTAGCACGAAGTAGTTCTCATTGTCAGGTAATCTTTTATTAATGGAGCAGTAAAGTTACTTGGAACAGTAGCTCTATTAGAATAATGCCAGTGTTGAAGATTTTGTTCTCATATTTATTTTATATGTCAAAAAGAACTGGTTTGTGTTGTCTTATTCTTACACCTAGGCTATTAATTGTTAGAAGATCACTTAACTTCCAAGCTACACTTCACGCTTCTTAGGACACTGAAGCTATCAATAATCATTTTCATGATACGTGTTTACAACTTTATGTTGTTCAGAGAATCAGAGAGGCTAATTATCTTATTTTCGTTATGACATTGTTATTATGAAGAAATATTTTTCATTAGGAATTAGGATTTGATTGCCGTTATTCTTCTTTCTTGCATTATCTTTCTTTAATAACTCAATGTTTTGTTCAACAGACGACTGTTGCTCACAGATCTCTTTGCGTACTTCATGTGGTTTTGAAACATATATTGAGTATGGAAAACAGATTACGCAGCAGGTATATTTTCTCGATCCTAAGAAAATGGTGTGCATGTGTTTATGTTTAATAAGTCAGTATTATTTCTTTTTGTTAATTCTCCCTCGGTCTCTTTGGGGACTGCTTGTTTTTGTTATCATTGGTGTTTAAGAGGTGTCTACTCTATTTTCCCTTTATCGCAGAAGAATGCAACACTATTCTTCTTAGGTTTCTTCCAAGACTAGTTTCTAAGTTTCTTCCAGCCAAGCTGTGTCGTATTTCGCAACCCATAATTTAGTTTAATGGCTCAACAAATATTTTGAATAAAAAGGTCCCGCAAGCCATATGTTAATTTAATGGCTCAACAAATAATATTGAATGATTTTATGATTGCTTTATGCTTTATGTCACTCATTCAGTCAACCATTTGTGACGGAAGTTATTATAGTGTGATTCCTTTTTTTGTTAATTGGTATACATGTCTAATCTGTCATTTATTAATGCCTTTTTACATCGTCATTATCGTATTTCTATAGCCACAGCGACACCCTGTCTATAAGCCCTGTCATTATGAAGGCGTTTGGATGTGCATTTTGAAAGTAATTATGTGACTTCGAATAATACGGTGTAATTACATGGGGATTTGGGAGATGGTGTTTGGATGTACTTTTGTTGTCTGAAGTTGTAATAATAAAATAATCAGTTGTTTGAGTGCTTGGCAAATTCTGATTATTTAATCATTTAACCCATAAATTAACCAAAACGAACATTCTTGTGAAAAAGGATACACATCTCATGAGATGGGAGTACAAAAGCTGAAAATTAGGTTAAAGTAAGGTGTAATTAGTCAGATTTATCTTGTTATTTGATATTCAGTTCTGTTGCAGCTAGTATGAAATTGATTACTTAAAACTGATCATATCTCAGCCCATTTATGAATTGTCAAAGGTCCTGTTTTATCGTATTTATTTTTTGTTTTGGGTCGTGATGATCTCCGCCTTATGAACTTTGATTTGATCTCTCCAGTGTACTGTGCTCAGGGACAATGTCATTATTAATGACCCTTCAAACGCGAATAGAAGCTCTGAAAAACATACTGAAACGGGACATCTGCTGTGTGAGACTACCAAAGGGACTACTAATCCACATCATTCAGTTCTCACAAAGTTGATAGGTGCTACAAAGATTTGGAATGAGGACACCTTGAGGGATGAATCTATGCCGTTGATTTCTCATTCGAAATGGTTTTCTTTTTTTCAAATGATGAATCAAGTTGCCACACAACATAGAGAAGAAATTATAAGAGTGGAGGCAGTTTCTATTATGAATATTCTTCTTTTAAGAACTGATGCTTATGCGGAAAGGAAAATGTAAGTTTCATTGGCTGTTTGGTAGATGTGGCAAGATGGATGGGTGGGTCATGTAGCAGATCAGAAATGTTTCAGGTCAAAATGGGAGTTTTGTTGGGCCAGGTTGACATGGAATTTTGTTGTCTAAAAAGCAACTTTTAAACAAGTTAGCATGTCACATATATTATTAGTTTAAAGTTAAGAATCTACTTTTTTTTAATAAAGTGATTTAAGTGGATTTATGCGTTAAAAGTATTCTTTGGGCGACTTTCGACCATTTAACCCGTTCCTATCAAGTTGTTTTTTTAGTTTACCCGTTAGATATAAATCATAACCTGAATTAACCCATTCACAAGTAAAAGGTTCGAAATAAATTGCCACTCTGCAATCTAGGTTCTTGCAATTTGTTTTACCCTTCCTCACATTTACTCTGTAAATTTTACTCAAGGTAGGTATGGAGAGGTAACAGTCTTTCAAAGTATCTCTCAGCTGTTACGAAAAGAAGCTGGGCTTGGTGTGCAAAAACAAGCCGTATATCTTCTCTACCTCCTGCTAAATTGTAAGATCATCTTTTTTTTTTTCTAAATCTTTGAAATTTCTCATTTACTTCATTTTTGAGGAAAGTTGACTTTCAAATCACAGACATTGAGTTATCTGATGCACCATCCTTTTTTTTTTACTTTGTCCTGTATCTTTTATATGCCATGTCTTAAATACTACGAGTATACTTTGGTGCTAAAGCTTGTGAAAGATTTATCCTAGACTTAGAATACATTATATATATATATATATATATATATATTTTGATTGCATCTTTGGAGTAATGTATTAGGAAAATGTTGGTGGTTTAGTTATCATGGTATGATTCTCTGAGATAATGTTAATAGTTAATCTTAAAAAGTTATTATATATTGTTTTAGGACATTTTTTGTTTTTCTTCAAGCATAGTAAATGATTTTGTGATATAAATTGAAAACAATTGAGTTGCATCTTTACAATTGCACATTCTCCATAATTCACTTGTGCATGTCAAGTAAATTTTACGTAGCTTTTCCATTTTCTCGGTAAGTTAACTTCCATTAACATCCTTACCAGCAATTGAAGTTGTTTTCATGTAAAGGTCCAAGCTTAATGTCGATGTTCTGTTCCTCTTGTAAAGAAGAGGGGACAAGTGCTGAAGTTCCAACTACTAGTGCTGAAACTCCTCTTGCATCTCGATGCTCGGGTGCTATACTAGATGGCTTAGCTGATTGTTTAGCTTGTCTTGGAAATGGTGCATTGACAACCTTGGTAAGCTATGTTAATACATCTAATCTTTAGTCTATATCTTTGCATATGTGCCAGAGGTGGCAAAATGGTCGGGTTAGGTGGGCTGGGTAACTGGTCAAATCGTTCAAATTGTTTTTTTGAACAAAAAGTTAAATTTTATAAATAACTAATGTGTTCAAATATGATTAAACAAGTTATATTGTTTCGATATTAGTCTAATCTTTTGAATAAAATAATTTTGGATATTTTAGGTGTTAAAAGTACACTTGGGAGTTCGGATGACTTCGACTCAATAGATCCATTAGGCTTATTTCCTTTTAAGCAATTTTGTTATTTAACCTCTGTGGTTTGTTAACTATTAATTACAACACTTAACTGAAAGGACCCATTCATATGTAAATTGATTGGATATTTTAAATGTCATATCAAATAATCTTTTCTTAGTCTTGTCTAGTTAAATTGTTATTTTTTAAAAATTAATTTTATCATAATTTAATATGATTGCCTCAATACCAAGTAACCAAACTCTTGAATTCCTCTCTCAATAGCCAGTACAGCTTGTGTGGTCTAGAAAGAGAACTGATACTCAACCAATGATTTCAAGTGCTTTAACCGGAACTGGAAGGAATGTATTTTATGAAAGCAGTTGTTTTTTTAATTATTTTATACCATTCAGGTGTTAAAACTTCAGCGGAAGGCCATCATTCTGCTGGCTTTGCTAGCATCATCAGGGAGACATGGCTTTGAAATTCTGCTGGGAAGTAATCTTCCAAAAAGGACCAATTTTCTTCATTTGATTCTGCAGATTTTGGCGTCTGAAATTGATGTAGAAGCATCTGAGAGTATTCAATCCTCCGATGATTTCAAAGAAAGGTAATTCAGTGTTTACCAACCTTGTTTACAATTTCGTAGTATTTAGAGGTGGAAAAATGGGTGCATCAGGATTGGTAACGAGTACAATGTTATATTTTTGTACATGGGGGTCTGACCTGAAACACTTTTTAGGAGATTTTATACGATTTTTTTTGAAAAGTAATATGTTGCTTTTTAGATTATGTTGATTTATAAAATTTTATTTAATTAAAAGTTTATTCAAGGGCGACTTTTGCCGTATGATCTGCTTAACCTGTTTTCTTTGAAGCTAATTGTTTTGATTCTACCTTTAAAAATATAACATAACCTGTATCAGTCCAAAGGCTATGTGAATGGGTTGAAGTTGCCACTTCTGGTAGTATCATACCATCATATAACATATCCCCGGGTTGACATTTGTTTTTGTTATTGCAGAACATTGCTAATTCGCGAGGCACTCATCCTTTTAAATAGACTTGCATCACATCCCCAATACTCAACACCCGTTTTACGTGTTCTTACAAATCCAAGTGGCATGGCCTGCCTTGCAGTTGACATTGCTCACAGAGTATCAAGGAAAGACAAATGGCTGTTGCAATCCGACATCAAGACCAGGCAGACTAGGGAATCAGAGGTAGTTGATTTAGCTCGGAGGTTCAAAAAAACTCTGTTCACTTTCTTAGAAGATACCACATCACAAAAATAAAAACTTTTAGGAGGCTTTTGGTAGTACGAGATATTAGAACGAAATGAAATTGTAATAGAGAATGGGAATGGAGAGAAGGGAAGCAACCTGTGAAGTTGCCAGGAAGTTTCTTTTGCATCTAAGGACATTTTTGGAAACCCGTTTTGAGTCATCGTACTTTATTCGTTCCATTATTGGGTTAGATGTACCACTGTTGTAACATTTGTACTCATTGTATGTAGAAGGCGTTGTATATATAGATGAAAGGTTGCAATTCGAGCAACCATTTACCTGAATGTTGTAGTTTGAGCAAGGTTACTTCGTTTTGAGCAAAATTCGCAAATGCTTATAAAATGACGTTTATGTTTTTCTTTCTCCGGGTCGTTGGTATCAAACTGGATTACGTTGCTATGTGTCACTAGACTCATATATTCACTTTTGTGGTTAGTATTTTGATAAAAGCAAAATTGTATGAACCAACCCTTTGACCATTCTTACATCATAACCCTTGTTGATGATGATCATAGTAGAACAGTTAGATAAATGCCTTGGCCAACATTGAATCTCGTTATTTTGAATTTTTGTTTTTGATCCTCGTAAGGTGTTACGATCTTCCATATGGTCTTTCGTTCTCTCCTAAAGAGAAGTGGTTATTCTTCCATTAGTCTTTTGTACCTAAAATTCGCATCAAGGCTCTTCATCCGTTGTATCCAAATCCTTATAGGAAACATGTGCGAAAACTAAATTTTCTAACTAGCATAAACCATAATATAACAAGCACAATGCAACATCTGCTAAATTGTGTCATTTGCCCACACAACCATACTAACCAAGTTTAAATATGTAAAAGTTGTTACCAATAAGGGCACTAGGAGTGGTGTTAAGGATTTTATCAGCCCTCTCAAATTCCGCCAATAAAATTTTGCCAACTCATTTTATCCCTTTAACCCTCCCAACCAACCCTCACAACCATTTTTAGTGGCGCTCATAAGATTTCAACATTTCCAAATTTTTCTCCTATCACAAACACTCTCTCTCCTATCCCCACACACTCTCTCTCTTCACTTCTCTCACAAATTAAACGGTATCACCACCGGTTAATATACCCGCCCACCATAAATTTTGGCCATAAATTTAGGACCGGCGCCGGTGTAGCCGGCGGTATGGCCAATAAAATCACCCTACCCGCTCACCACTCTGAGTAGCCTAAGTGCAAAAAACATAACCAAATACAAAACCCAAGTGTTACCTTTTCAAACAAAAATTTGTGTATGCGATCGAGTTAATGTTGTGGGACGTTAGCAAATTTAGCAAACACCACCGACAAATATATTTACTAAGGTGTTAAGTTTTAGTAGTGTTTTACACACATTTTACATTACTAGTCGTCAAATATATTTACTAAGGTGTTAAGTTTTATTTTGATTTTTGTTTTTGATCCTCATAAGATTATGATCTTAGTTTTCCTTTCCGTATCACGTATGTCTTACTGCACTTTCGGTCTCTCCTATAGAGAACTGGTGGGTTATTCAAGGAACACCTAATCTAAAAAGATTAAGGAATAAATCTCAGTCACTCATTTTCCTTCTTATGTTTTCCCTTTTTTCTCTTTTATCTTTTTTTTTACCTTGTTTTTTACTTTTATATTATTCTTTTTATCTTTTATATATATTTTTTTTAATAAAAACTCATTCCAAAAAAATAAAAAATAAAACTAGTATACTTTCTCTACTTCCGCCCTCTCGCCACTTTCGCATGGAATCGTTACCGCCTAGTAAGTCGTTTCCCGCCACTTTGGTGGCTTAATCTTATGTATAAATTTTAGCACTTTATGTATATATTTTCTTTTTATAAACTCCAACACACATTATACCCGGTTGAATATATATAGGGGCTGGTTATTGTAAAACAAGTATTAAAATAAAACAAATAAGATAATATCTCAACCATTAGATCATGATAAATTTGATGCACAAAGATTCACAGAACACGAGTATATACACTGATGCACGAAGATTTTCATGATGCACAATAATTTTTAGTTAAGAAAAAATAATTGTTTTATTTGTTTTACTTTAATACTTGTTTTATTTGAACCAGAACCTATATATATATATTAGATTAAACCCGAGAATTGCACGGCTAAATAAAAATAAATTGAAAATAAAATAAACTATCTCATAATATTTTTAAAACATAAATTCATAAACGTATAATAAAATTGAAAGGAAATAAAATCAAAAATGGAATAATAAAATAATTTCAAATTCACAACTTAATTATTAGAAAAATGATGAATCTGATGTAGAATGGGTTTCATTATATTTTGTCTAATACCAACACCATCAAATCCATTAAACTCATGGATGTCAAGCAAGGGCATCTAGACGTCGTCGACGTCGAAACTCACCTCGCGCCAAAAACATTAGGTGGACGTCAAATAGGTCAACTGCCTAAGTGTGTAATAATCGTAATATTTTTTTAAAAAAATGTGGGATAAAATCATTTTCCATTAGAAATGACAATTACAAAGACTTTAATTCCATCCCACATCGAATAAAAGAAGATTAACACAACCTACTATTTGTCTATAAATATTTTTAAATTTTATGACAATGGGTCAAATGTTTTATAAAATAGTATAGATATATTGTAGTTTTTAAGGTTATGTATGAATTAAATGAATTCATTTACATCTTTTTCAAAAAACACAAACCAACCCAATCTCCACCATTCATTTACATCTATTTAATTCAATGGTCATAAACCATCCAATAAACACAAACCAACCTAATCTCCACCATTCAACTTACATCTATCTAATCCAGCAGCCCTAAACCATAATTCCCGTGAATTTATATTCACCAATCAAAACACACCTCTTTTTTTATATATAAAAACACATAGTTTTACCGGCTGTCATTTCCAAAGAAACACAAACCAACCAAATCTTCACCATTTATTTACATCTATTTAATCCAATGGCCCTAAACCATCCAAACAAACGCAAACCATGTCAATCTCCACCATTCATCTTACATTTATCTAATCCAACGGCTCTAAATCATAATCCTTGTGAACTTATATCCACCAATCAAAACATACATCTTATATATATATATATAAACACCTAGTTTCTCAGCCATCATTTTGAACTTTACTTAACTTAGGAAAAATTAACCACCAAACAAATTTGAAGCTCCATTATTTTATCAGATTTTCACACAGGTTATAGGTAAATGCACCTATAATTTGTAAATATTTATATTAAAAACACCCATTAAAACATATCTCTTTATATATATATATATAAGTACCTATTTTTTTTTCTTCATACGATTAAGCCATGAATGGGTTGTAGGTAGGGGTGAGAATGAGCAGGGGCGGACCTACACACAAATTAGGGGTTCAAATGCACCCCCAAATTTTTAGAGGTTTAGTGTAAAATAGTAGGTTTTTTTTAGAGGTTTAGTATAAAATTGTAGGTTTTTTAGCGTGTGCATCCCCGATTTTTTTTATTCCAAAAATTGTGAACCCCCCAAAATATTTTCTGGTTCCGCCACTGCCAACAGTATCATTCTAGTATCTCACAAATCGGTAATTATAGTTGTATGGGCATGATAAGGCAACCTAGTATTGAGAATTCTAGATGATATACGATTTGGGAATTCTAGATGATATATGAACAAAAATTAACAATCCTTTGAAGTGCATGTCATGTGACCATGAACATGTCAATCGGTTATGGAGTTAAAGTGCTAATAAAATCATGAAGCATTTTGTCAAACGGTTGCTCAAACAACTGCATTTCCCAAGTTTGCTTACTTGGATGTTCACGTACCTAAAGTTAGTTTTATTTTCTGCAACAAACTCTTGGGTATGTTTTGTGTAGTTAATTCCAACAGTACTCGTAGTTAAGAAGTTTGTTAATGCTTGTGCAGGATATAAAGGTGTATTCTTGTTCTGAACATGATAATTACTCATTTTATCAATTAACAATTTTAATCAATAACCATGTAAGTTTTGTTTGTCTCAGTTTCTAAGGAACCGATGGCATGTTTGCCTATGAGAAATCTTTCTATATAACTAAGTGAATATGAAATCCTATTTGGATCCTAACAAAGCCCTTCATCTCAATTAGGGGTGTAAACGAGCCGAGCCGAGCCGAGCCCGATCTTGGTAGTGCTCGAGATCGTTTCAAAAGCTCGAGCTCGTTCGATCTTTATTATTTAAACTCGAGCTCGGCTCGTGAGGTATTAAAAAAGCTCGAGTTCGACTCGAGATCGGCTCGTTTGTCTAAAAAAACTAAACGAGTTCGAGCTTGGCTCGAGCTCGAGCTCGGTATGTGA
>JAOEHQ010016412.1:0-15277 GCA_025447715.1 Asclepias incarnata
TTATTATAAATGAAATGTGTTTTGATTATCTATTGTCGTGGTTTTATTTCTATTATTATGTTATGGACTTTCTCGTATTTTTATTTTAATTATTATGTAATGAACTTTTATTTTTATTGATGAAATGTAATGTGTTTTAGTTATAAATTGTGTAGTTTAATAATTTAGGAGAAAAAAATAAAAAATTTGGGAGGGTTGGAAAATCATGAGCGCGCCTGAAATTGGTTGGGAGGGCTGAAGAGTTGAAATGAGTTGGTAGAATTTTATTGGTAGAATTTGAGAGGGTTGGAGTTTTCAGAATTATGACTCCCCCCAAGTGGGTCATGTTTCCATATAAGCCTAAACCCTCTCTAATACACAAAGTATTGATATATTTTTTTTAAACAAGTATAACTTGGTTACATTTTAGTACATTTAAATTAAAACACACTTTTTTTTTGAACACCAACTGTTTTGAATAGTCAGCTCCCATCATCCATGGTGGGTTCCTAACTCAAGAAAGATAGTCGGTAGTTTTAACCGGACCTCGCTACATTTTACCTGAGCAGGAGTCTTAAAGAAAAATCCCAAGGGCCCAAAAACGCATGCCGAGGCTCGAACATCCAACCTTTTGGATAAAATCTGGATGTAACCTTCTTCGAATGGGATTTCTTTGTTCGAAGTAGTGAACTCAATTCCAAGAGCGCTTGTTGCGAGACTTAACCCAACACCTTATGTTGGGGACTTAACCCAACACGCTACGGCACGAGCCGAAGGCAACCATGCACCACATGACACGTGGATTATTGTTTGAATTAAAAAACCCTTAATTAATTTTAGTTTTATCATATTATTTTTTGGAAAGATAAAATATTGGAATGAAATGGTGGACCCATAAAATCAAATACACTTTTCGTAAGAAATATCCAAACCCAACAAACAACCCATTATTCATTTAGCCAGCCATGATACCACCTCTACGGCTCTACATGCTTCTATACATACACACGCCCATTATTATCATCATCATCATCACCCCTTTAAATTTCCAAACCCAAATTTCAACATTTCATTACTTCATTTTCACTCAACAAAAATACTTTTATTTTTATAATTTTATCTATTCTTCCCAATTTCTTCAAAGTTAAAGACAAATGGGGGTTCCAATTCAAGCAGCAGCAGTAAAAGGGGTTGATAATTTGAGCAAGCAAGCTGAAATAATGAGAGAATCAATACATAAAAGTCAGTTAATTACTGATAATATGGTTTCTGTTTTGGGCTCTTTTGATAATCGTTTATCTGCTCTTGAAACTGCCATGCGTCCTACTCAGGTACAAAAAGTTAACAACTTTGATGCCTTTTTTTTTTTGTAACTTTACTAAATACCCATTTTAGATATTTGTTTGAATTGTGTGAAAATGTTGTTGAATTTTGTGTTTAGGTGAAAAAAGGTGGAATCTTGATCTAATTTGTGTTGGTTTTGTAAACCTTTTTATGAGAATTGGTGATCATAGTCGTAGAAACGTTAGGCCCCACTAAACATTTCGGGGTGACCATGGAAAAAGTTTTGGAATTGGTCACGGGATACCCGATTAGGCTGTGCACGGTTGAGTCTAAACTCCCTTCCATGGGTAATTTGAACAAGGAAAACCTCATTCGTTTAGTTGTAGAAATATTTACATTAATTTTGGTTGCAGTATGGTTTGGTGTGAATGTAAGAGAAAGACGTTAAGTGTGTGTTTAGTTGTTGAAAAATAGGGGCACTTTTCTAAAAGAGTTTTCGTTACAGAAAATGTGTTCAAATTGAACTCTCAAGGAAGAAATTTAATAGAATGTAGAAAACTCACTTTTCGGTTCCAAATACCCATTTTAAGTATTTGTTTGGGTTGTGAGGAATTATTGAAATTTTATAGAAGTTTGTGATATAGGGGAAAAAAAGGTGGAAACTTGATCTAATGTGTGTTAGTTTTATTAACCCTTTTTATGTGAATTAGTGTTCTTAGTTGTAGAAATATACATACCTTAAAATTTGGTTGCAGTATGATTTGGTGTAAATGTAAAAGAAGGATGTTACAGATGCGTTTAATTGCAAAAAATTGGGGTACTTGTCTAGAAAAATTTTCAAGGAAAACTCGAAAAACAGAAAACATTTATAAATTAAACTCTCAAGGAAAAAAATTTCATAGAAAATAGAAAACCCACCTTTTGGTTATAAATTCCCATTTTAAGTATTTGTTTGGGTTGTGAGGAATTATTGAAGTTTTATAAAATTTTGTGATTTAGGGGAAAAAAAGGTGGAATCTTGATCTAATGTGAGTTAGTTTTCTAAACCCCTTTTATGCAAATTATTAGTAATGCATGCCCTTTTTTTTGTTGCAGTATGGTTTGATTGAATATAAATAACACAGATGACATATTGTGAAAATGTACATAAAGTAAAAAATAAATAAAATAGTTTCAGAGTATTTGGCAGTTTTTGGCCCAAGTTTCCAATTCTTGTAAAAATGTGATGTTTTTTAAAGCATAAAAATGATGATTTGCATTCCTGTTGTAACATCTTATAATTACAATCAATATACAAAAAACCTCTCACAAAGGTACCCTCTAGACTAATACTAACTACAATTAAGTACATCTAGTCTAATACTCTAATATGAGATAATTCTGGTAACATATTTTATAACTTAGTTGTTAACATGGTGAATTTGATTAGTTCTTTGATCTATGATCCAATTGGGTACCAAAGGTCCTTAGGCCTAGGCCGTTGTGGATTCTAGTCCTATGGTGGACAAAATGTAAATATGTGTGATTACTTTCCCTTTCAAAAAAAAAAACCAAATTGGCTTGTTATTTTTCTTTGTTTTTTTGGTGCCCATTCTCTTTTATTGATTGAATGTATGCTAACTTCTTTTTTTTTTGGTGATTTTTTTTGGGTAGATTGTGGTTATGCATTTCGCCTGGATTTCCAATCTTACACTAGTTGATGTATGTAATAATTATTTCTTGTAGATAAGGACACATGCTATACGTAGAGCTCATGAGAACATTGATAAGACTTTGAAGGCTGCTAATGTTATATTGAACAGATTCAATATTTCTCGTGAGGTTGGTTTTCGTTAACTATGCATTTTTGTGGAGCTGGTTAGTTTGGGCTGTAATTTGTTGATAACGGGTCAGAAGCCACTGAACATGTATTCTGAGGCTGAAAATGTCCTACATCATTATTTAATAGAAGTTATATGATTATATCACCAATATAGTTTACGTAATCGCATTCAAGCAATAATTTTCTAAAAAATGGACAAAGAGTATTGGTGGGTCTGCACAATCCATTTTGACTTACACATGGAAATTACCCGTTTTGACCAGAATCCGTTTTAGCGTCCACTCATTTTCTCCACCTCTATTTTCTATGGGATGGATGGATGGAGTGTAATTAACTGGTTGATTGAGTATTTATGTTTTCAATATGTAGGCTGAGGCTACAATACTTAAAGGTCCACATGATAATCTTAAAGGCTATCTTGAAGCTATTGAGCAGCTAAGAAGCAATATTCGGTTTTTTACCAGCAATAAAAGCTTTAAGAGTAGCGACGGGGTGCTCAACCATGCGAATAATTTGCTTACCAAGGCTATCTCTAAACTTGAAAATGAATTTAAACAACTCTTATCATCATACAGGTTTGTTTCATTATTCTGATTTTTTCCCCTTTTATATTAGTTTTCTTCTATGTTCTCTTAAATGTTCTTATTGTGACTGGCATATGGTTTTTATTTTACTTTCTTAAAAGGCCTATTTAACCAAACCTGAGCAAGACTTTAAAAAGTTAAGAGGAAACATAGCAGTTTTTTTAAATATATAAAATGTGATCATTAGTTTTTTTTTTCTTTCTTGAGGGGCCATATTACTTTCTGTTTAGATCTCATACTTTCAAAATCCACAAAGAAGGGAGTGTACATAGTGTTTTTTTTTTTTTGCTTGGAGGACCATGTTACTGGATGAGCATTCTCATGTTTATTACAGATTTACAGATGGCAAATTCGACCCATCTACTTATGATAGCGTTGATTTAGTTTACGTTGTATCTCATATGGGTCATATGGGAAATAGATTAGCTTAAAAGGAAACGGGTCAAATGGGCTGAATAGGTCGATAGTCACTCAAAATTAAATGCATAAAATCCTAAATCGCTTGACTAAAAAATCTATATTACGACTCATATACGGACACAAAAGTTATGTCTATATATTCTAAAGTTTTACACAAAAAGTGTTCGGGTCACCCCAATCCAAACTGAGCTGATCTGCACCAAAAGTTATCCTCATGTCCCGAACTTGTGTTGACTTGTTACCTGATCTTTCTCGACTAACCATTTTTCCACCTTTAATGGTTATTATTTTAGAAAGCTAGAAATATGTACATGAGATATTAATATATATATCATTGTTATCTTACAATGAATTCTTTCAGCAAACCAGTGGAACCCGATAGGCTATATGAGTGCCTTCCTAGTTCGCTAAGGCCTTCATCTGGATCACCTGATGCAAGTAATAAGAATCCTTCTAATAGTCACACGGACCACGTCACTGCAGAAAATGCTATTTATATTCCTCCAGTCCTTATACCGCCTCGGGTACTGCCCTTGCTTCATAATTTAGCTCAACATATGGTGAATGCTGGCCATACTCAGCAGTGCCTAATTATTTACAGGTAAAAGTACATCTTTATTTGTATCCTTTTAAATGGCTAGTGGTCATTAAGTGATCTGTAGCTACAAAAGTTTAAAAAATGGTTATACTAGTGCATCCCGTGGAAAAAAATGTTTGATTGTGCATAACCTGATTAGATATCTTGAATCTGCCAATGTTCTTGTGGTTTAGGGATACCCGTTCTCAAGTCCTGCAAGAAAGCCTTCACCAGTTGGGAGTGGAGAAGCTTAGCAAAGATGACGTCCAAAAGATACAGTGGGAGGTTTTGGAACTGAAAATCGGGACATGGATTCATTTTATGCGTATTGCAGTAAGCAGATGAAATAATATGTTACGAATAATACGTTTATTGTCATAAAAGTTGCAACTTTCTCCCTTCTGTGAATATTCTAACTTAAGATCGTTTACTTGCTATTATGATTATTACAAATACGACCAATGGTATTTATAACTTTACTTTATTTGTCTACTGTTGTTAAAGGGCAGTATAAGTATTTGACAAATATTCAAACATACAGTTTATTGTAAGTTACTTTAGGAACTAAGGAAGCTGTTAATCATGTCAAACAGGTAAAATTGTTATTTGCTGCTGAAAAAAAAGTTTGCGATCAAATGTTTGAAGGCATTGAGTCCCTCAAGGATCAGTGTTTTGCCGAGGTTACAAAAGGCAGCGTTGCCATGCTGCTTAGTTTTGGAGATGCAATTGCCAAAAGCAAAAGATCACCCGAGAAGTTATTTGTGCTTCTTGACATGTATGAGATTATGTGTGAGCTTCACTCTGAGGTATATATACCGATTTTTTTTTTTTTTTATATTTTATCATAATGAGTTTCACATTGAACGATGTAGTTAACCAAATTATACTTCAGGAAAATTATTTGAATTGGAAGATTTAACTGGTAGTTCTTGAAGAAATTTAGACATATAAATGGATTATTTGCAGATTGAAATGCTTTTTAGTGGTAAAGCTTGCAAAGAAATTAGAGAAGCTGCACTAGGTTTGACAAAGCGACTTGCCCAAACGGCAAAAGACACGTTTGGAGATTTTGAAGAAGCAGTTGAAAAAGATGCAACAAGAACAGCTGTTGCAGATGGAACTGTTCATCCACTCACAAGCTATGTCATCAACTATGTGAAATTCTTATTCGAGTAAGTTGATTAATAAATACATACATAAATACATACACACAGTGAGGATTTCCTTCAAGAGGGTGTTAGGCATTGGGCTAGTAGTTGAACAATTTCATGAAAAGCTATTAGTCATACGGAAGAGTAGCACTTTTGTATCCTTCAAGTATATTCTTCCTCCTTCGCATGAAAATCGTAATGTTTGAATTGGCCCATGGTTTATGTTAAATGTTTGACCTTTTGTCAGATGTCTATAATAATCTTGACAAAGACAAATAAAGAAATCCAGCAGACCCAGGCAATACCATTAGTTTACTTTCAAGTTATAGCTGTGATAATGGTGAATATGTAGTTTCTACTCGGAACCTTTCCACCAAAAGAAAGTTTTAAATTGTTAATGTATGGACTAGGGAGTTGCAGAAAGATTAAACTTACAAAAATAAATATCAAATTCTATGTTTTGGAACTGAAATTTGTAAAAATTGTGTTTTTAGCTATCAATCAACACTGAAGCAACTATTCCAAGAGTTTGAAAAGGGAGACGACTCCAACGCTCAGCTGGCATCTGTAACGATGCGAATTATGCAGGCCCTTCAAACCAATTTGGAAGGGAAGTCAAAGCAGTACAAGGATCCAGCATTGACTAACTTATTCTTAATGAACAATATTCACTATATGGTCCGATCCGTGCGCAGGTTTGATATCTAATGAACGTAACTTCTAGAGGTGACAAACTGGGTGGGCTGGATGGGTCAGAATGGGCAGTTTTTGTATGTGCACGAATTCACTTATTGTCTTTCATCTTTTTAGCTTTTCCTATAAATAATTTGTGTGTTACTTATGATTACAATAACTATTACTGTAATCATAATGCAATATTTTGAATAAAAATTTAGAAGATTTTATGCATTAAAAAGACACTTTGGGCGACCTTGACCTTTCCTGTATATAAGGTATTACCATTAGAGATAAAACATAAGCTTAATTGACCCTTTTAGAGCTAAATGGGTTGAAATTACCTCTGCCCCATTGAATTTGGTGATGCCAGTGTTCATCTTTTGGTGATATTATGAAATTTCCTTTTGCTGTTAGGTCTGAAGCAAAGGATTTGTTAGGGGATGATTGGGTGCAACGACACAGAAGGATTGTGCAACAACATGCTAATCAATATAAACGCATTGCATGGGCCAAGGTAATATCAAGTAATTTGTTGGTTATCATTTTGAACAAAAGGTGGCAAAATCCCCAAGTGGGCAACTTTTTGAAATGAGTTAGCGTCAACTGGGCGGGTGTGGGTTGTATTCAATGTGTTTATATAAACTGGGTGTTTTTCTCAATAGATCCTACAATCTCTCTCGATTCAAGGAGCGGGCTCATCAGGTGGTGACGGAGGAAACAGTAGTGGGGCTTCACGAGCTCTCGTAAAGGAGAGGTCTGTTTTTTAAAACTACCGGCTGTTGATTTAAATGGTGTACTAAAATATCTATTTAATATGAACCAACATGTTATGTTATTAGGCTAAGGATTTTCAATCTTCAATTCGAGGAGCTTCATCAAAGACAATCTCAGTGGACTGTTCCAGACTCAGAGCTTCAAGAATCATTGAGACTTGCAGTTGCTGAAGTTTTGTTGCCTGCATACAGATCTTTCATAAAACGTTATGGGTACTGCTTTCAGATAACTTAAAGGGCTTAGATATATTAATGATCACATGGTTCAAGTCAGACAGGTTTAGAATGGCCCAAACCTATCATGGCAACAATTTCAAATATTGGCAGGGACACACATACACACACGTACACACCCTTTCTCACAATTGTACATACATGAGCTTGATTCGGCTTTCTTGGTCTTTCTGGTGTGACTTAAGTGTGCCCGCCAGTTATCACACACACAGCTAAATCCATTTTTTTTTTGTGGGTTTTAAAAGTTGAATGATCACAAACTCGTTTTGGTACTGGTGCAGGTTACTTGTGGAAAATGGGAAGAATCCTCACAAGTATATAAGGTATACAGCAGAGGACCTTGATAGGATGCTTGGGGAATTTTTCGAGGGTAAGACTTAAAATAACGCGTCCACATGACGACAAGAGGATATATGTAGTTTTCATCTACCCTTTCTATGTCTGTTATGAAAGGTTATATTGTAAGTATCCATCCGTAAAGGGGGTTGAGTCTGTTTGTCTGTTTTTAGATAATGTTATTGCTAATGTAACGAGAGATACCATTCGGTTTTTGTATAGATTCAAAAGAAGTTGAGTGACAGACTAACGAGTTTATTGATATATATATATATGTTTTTTGTTGCTAAATGTTACCACAGCTTCTATAGAAAAGTCTACATAGAGGCCAAACTCCATATGTTTATGCTGCTTTCTTATGTTTTTCGAGTTGGAAAGAAAAGAAAATTAGCTTAAGAAAAGTGAAGTATAATAGTTATCTCTCTTACAAAATGCGATTCGATGTCGTTAGACCAATACTTGTATTGACATAATGTTCATGTTAGAGGTATCCGAGACTCTCAAGTATGTAACCAAAAGCGTCTTTTTTATTTTAAAAACCATAACAAGCTTGCCTCAGTGCTTACGGTTGCTCTTCATTATAACATATACTTTAGAGTAGATTGGGTGAACGGTATTCTTTCTACATTAATCTACAAAAGAATTGGCATAACATTGATATATAATCTGTTGATTAACAATAATGATGATAGATTTGGTGGTCTTGAACTCTTGATTGCTTGGGCTCTAACCTTTTTAAATGGGTGGGACTTCAATCCTCCCCATCAACATTCATTTTTTACATGGTGTTCTTGATCGCTTGCTTGGGCTATAACCTTTTTTGCAATCCTCCCCATCAACATTCATTTTTTACATTTTTTAATGTATTATTATTATTTTGAAAAACAGATTTGGATCACTGACAGGTCATTGACTCACCCGTTCATCTACACACCAACACAAGAAAATCCACCATTTGTCCATTTATAAAGAAAACCCTTAGCCTAACATGAAAACCCAATAATTTGTTTCATGTGGAGGGGGTGGGGGATCAATCCTCCATATCAACATTCACTTTTTACACTTTTTTTAATATATTAATTTCTTTTTTGAAATGCAGATTTGGATCATCTCTACACCAACAGGAGAAACCTATCATAGATGAGATAAAACTAGGGCTGTCAATACTTGACCCAACCCGAAACCCGACCTGAAACTGACCCGAAAAAAAGCGGGTTAGGGTTGTGAAATCTCGACCCGTCAACCTGCCAACTCGTTAACCCACTAACCTGATTTTTTTTGGGTTGGGTTCGGGTTGACCCTTTGGGTTAACAGGTCGACCCGCCAACCCGATAACATTTTAAGTTTATATAATTTTTTTAACAGTTCGACTCACCAACCCATTTGACCTGCCAACTCGTCAACCCACGACCCATTTGACCTGAAATGCACCCATCAACCCGCCAACTCACAACCCATATGACCTATTTGACCTGAAATGAACCTGTCAATCCGCCAATCCACCAACCCATTTGACCCGCCAACCAGAAAATCGACCCGCCAACCCGATTTTTTACAAGTTGGTGGGTTGGGTTCGGGTTGACAGGTCATGGGTTAGTGTTGAAATTTCTGACCTGAAACTTTTAGTGGGTCGGATTAGAGTCAGTGATTTTCGACCCGTCAACCCGCCAACCCAAACCCGAATCCATTGACAGCCCTATTGAACACTGGTGTCCAAACGAAAAAGTCTCCTATCATATACCATTTGACCTCTATATCAATTGAGCTAAGTCCAATTGACTCAAAATTTCAATCCTTGACAATGAATATTTAACATTATTTGAAATAGTTTAAAATAGGATAGATTTAGCGTTCAAAACTCATAAGCACATTTCTATACTTGTGTATGGAGTGTTTGGAATTGCGTTTGTAGAACAGATTTTGTGTTTAAAAACTGAGTTTTGAAAAAGCATGTTTCAACCTTTTTCAAAACTTCGTTTTGTCATTATAAAAACGCATATGATCAATTTTTTGCCAAACATTTTTTTTCATTATTTGCGTTATGTAAATACAATAATCATCTCAAAAAACATTCCCAAACACCAAGAGTATACTCAAAAAGAACATGTACATATTACAACTTTGATTAATATAAAAGTTTATTTTTCCATTGCTTCGTGTCAAAATAAACCATAAATACAATGGAAAATAAATCAAAGTTAATTAATAAAAAATAAAAATAAGTTTAAGAGTCAAAAGTAAAAAATCTACAAAAAAATATTATCTAAACTGAAAATTAAAAAGTGTTTAAAAAGTCTACACCAACTCGTGGGAATTTATTGGTGCCCAAGAAACTAACATCTTTATATGAAGATTGTTGAGAGATCGTCTCCCAACGAGATCGTCAACTTGGCTCCAAATTACACTACGTGATGTGAACCCAAACGATTGTCTTGATTGGATTCCAGAGTGCCCATCTATTTCTACCATCTTTTTGTGTATTTCCACCATTTTTATGCTTTAAACAGTAGCACGATATGCAGTATTAATTGTACTATTATCTGTTTTATATGGTGGAAATAACAACACCCTAAAGTGTTGAAGAAATACAAGAAGGTACTAAAGCCATATATACTTAACATATTAAAGATTAAACAAAGTGAGAGTTAGAAGGAGTTGTCCGTCCTCTTTTTATGGTTTAATAGGTCCCAAGTTCGAAATTGCCCAACCTACCCCTTTTTGTTTTTTTAAAATTTTTAAAATTACAATTCACCCTTGCTCTTTTGTTTCTTTAATGATTTTTAAAGTTTACATATATAACCCTCGGGTTTTATATTTTATACAATTGATAAGTATTTTGTAATTTTTTGTTTTTTTAACATTTTTTTTTGTAAAAACTTGTTTTTTTTTAACTTTTGATAAGATTTTTTTAACTATTCTTTTTTTAAACATTTTGTTATACATATATCTTTTGCGGGAAAATTTTTTTTATACTTTTTTGTTGTAGAATTGGCGTATATTTTTTTAATTTTTTGTTTTTTAACATTTTGTTCATAACATTTTTGTGTTTTTTTTGAACTTTTTAATGATTTTTTTAACTATTCTTTTTTTTTTGTAACATTTTGTTTTACATATATCTTTTCCGGAATTTTTTTTCATACTTTTTGTTGTAGCTTTTCTATTTTTTTTTTTTTTTGGGGTTTTTTTGTGATTTTTAAAAGTAAACATAACTATGATGATGTTGTTATGTTATTTCCCTTAAAAAAAAACAGATAACCGTGACAAGACGCGGGTGATCGACCTAGTTACTCATTAATACTACTCCTTATGTCCCATATTATTTAGTCATATTTTTTTTATATTGTTCCAAATTAGTTGTGTATTATTAAAAAACTAAAAAATAGTACTTGAATTGTTTAAGTTAACCATATTCCTGTTAATCAAAATTAATATTTACAAATTTAAATAATAAATTTTAATATGATTGTCTTTTTGTGACTATTCCAAAAATCAAATTGTTTTTAAATTGTGTGTTCTTATCTAGTTGACTATAATTTTGAAATAGAATGAGTAATATGAAATCATTTAATTTTAGACTTAAGTATTTTCTACTATCTCTAAGTGAACACATTTATATAGAATTCATGCAAAATTACATTTATGTAATGTCACAAACAAAGATTTTTCAACCTATAGAAGCTAAAATATTACATTTTTGAATACCGATATTAAATATCAAAATAAATTTTCTTTTTCAAATAAATGTAAATGTGTTATTCAACTTTGAAAATTTTCAAAACGCAATGTTATGTTTTGTTATGTTAATAAATATTTTTATAAGTTTTTTATTTGATTTAGTTGAGGTGTAGAGATAAGAAGAAGTTATTTTTGCTTTGTTATTCTCGGGGCAATATATTTGTTCTCAATTTTGAGATATTAACATAATTTGTTTAAATGTGTTTTGAATGTTGTACACTAGTGCCTAATTAAAAAGATAAATTCACGATCACTTTGAATTTTTGTTATAAAAAAACATCATAATAAATATGTAACTATCCAAAAAAAAAATAATATCAATATCAATGCAATATAAATAAATTTACAAATTATATAAAGCTTATTGGAATTATGGGAATATCTCAACATTATTTATACGACCATTTATATATGAATATTTAGGGTCGCACACGAAAAACAATAAGATACTAGTTGAACTCGGCTTATAAAAAGCAACCGGTTTGAAATAAAATAACTAAACGAGCTAGACACACAAAACGGGTCAAATCAGATTAGGCACCAATAAAAGTAATGAAAAATATATAAAAACCGCATATTTCAGAAAACTAAAGATTTATACACAATATATAGTTGTTTATACATAAACAAATGTTCAATAACGCTTATTAGTAATTCAAGTATTTATAAAGCGTTACCTTTTACTGTCTATGTGTTCACACGAAGCTAAAGACTTGTATAGTATTGAAACATTTTTTTTCTTCCAGAAATCACCTCCCTTTTGCTTTACAGTAAATGACTATACGAGTACTATCAATGCATACGCGTGTTATAGATGCGCTAATAGAGTTGTAGATACAATCCATGCTTTTAGAACTCTATTTGGAAAGAAATGTCGACGACGAGTGAAATATAAAAGGGAAAAAACGTGCATGATAATGATCGTACTACTTGACAAAATAGAATATTGGTCCACATAAAAATTAACTGTATTCTCGGGTGTCAATTTTGCATTACGTAAATCTACCCTACCCAATTTGATTGGATCTTAATTAATGTGTGATTAATGCCATTTAAGGCGAATTTCATTGGATTTTGAGATGTGTATGGGTGGGTCGGACGAGTTTGGATAACGGGTCAAAATGGGCGCGGATCGAAATGAGTGTAGCTCCAAGCGGGTCATTTCAATAATGCGGGTCAAACGGGTACAGATCAAAACGGGTCTTCTTTATGTGTCAACATCTAAGAATAAACAGCAACTACACACAAAGATATAAAACTTTTATCTTTAATTTCATAAATCACGTTCACTAAAAGATACAATAATAAATAACAAAGCAACTTTTAAAACTTTATATTTTTTCAAATAAATATTTATTTATTTTAGTAAAAGAAAATAATAAAAGCAATTCTATAGCCATTGAAAATAAGAAAAAGGTTTTTATGTATAGAGATAAGTTATTTGTCATTTATATAGATGTTTCAAGTGTGAAATGGGAAAGAGATATGGAGGTGTGACAGAGTGACAGACAGACGGACAGAGAGAGAGAGAGGTAAACTTTGAAAGTGAAAGGGGGGCACGGATAGGACTATAGGAGTGGGTGGGTGTAAGAGCGAAACGTGGGCAGCATAATTGATATAAGGTCCCACCACCACCTGCCTATTGCTTTCAATCCTTTCCTCCTCTGTCAGCCGTCGTATAATCCTATTCCACCTATTTATGCATACATTTAAGGGATATTTTTGGGTACCGAACTCTACCTGTACCGAACCGATTGTCATCGAAATTGGTTATTATAAAAAATGGAAACCGAATACTACTGAAATTATGGTACCGGTATCGCTTCGACACCGGTTTTTGGATATAAATACTGTCAAGAACTGGTTCACATGCTTAATTATTTTATTACATTGATTGTAACATTCTGCACAACTACAACTATAACATATTAACGAAAAGTCTTTAACATATTAATACACAACTCAACAATATGAAACTTATAAAAGTAGGGTTGTATTCAAATGAAAACTAGAAAAAGATTGAAAATCAAACGACAAATCTCTGTCACACATTTTCCTCCTTTTTTTCTTCCCCTTTTATTTTTTTTACCTTGTTGTTTTTTTCATTTTGTATTTTAAATTTATTTATTTTTAATAAAAACCCATACCAAAAAAAATTTTTTTTTTTTGTTTTTCGGATGATGATACGGTACGGGCTCCTCCATTAAGTGTATTAATAAGGGGTAGCTGGTGGAGTGATATGTCATATAGGGTGATAGCTCATAGGGGGTGATCGGTGTTAAAGTGATCTACCTGACAGGCTCCGCCCTTAACCATACGGGCTACGCTTGTCGAAATTTTTTATTTTTTATTTTGGAACGGATTTGTATTTAAAAAATAAAAAATAAAAATTAAAAATAAAAAAAACAAGGTAAAAAATTTTTTTTAAAAAAAAGGAAGAAATGGGAAGAAGAAGTAAGAGGTAAATTTATGACTGAGATTTGTCCCTTGATTTTTCAACTTAATTATGATTTGTAAATGAACATTTACTTATAAAAGTAATGCATAAAGTTATAATGAAGTTACAACATCGTTATGCATCACAGTTATAATATTAATAAAATATAATTTTCTATAATAATAATACATCAATATTTTTTTTTATATAAAACTTACTTACACACCTTTTATGGATTAAAAAAAAGCTATTGAGACTGTCATCATGAAACCAAGCTGTAAATCAATTGTCACTTCACCACTGTCTTCTTCATTGTAAGACCATCTCCTATACTATCATTAAATAAGAAAGCAAACAAATAGCATAGCAATTTGTTGAACTTCGTCATATAAATAAAGGGCTTTAATTTAAAGTTTTAACATATCGAAATTTTATTTATCTTTACATGTTTTATTTGAACCAGAACCTACCTAACAATATAATAAATCAATTATTTATCTAAACTTATTAAATGAGCAACCCCCCATTTTTCAACTTTTTTGTTTTTGAAATAACTAAATGCCTCTTAATTTTAAAAACTTTCTTTTTATAATTAACCAATATACCTAAAATACCCTTAATGAAATAATTACAACATCTATGCCTCAACTCTTAAAATAACTATACTACCCCCTTTTAAATCAATTACATTAACATCAATAACCACACCACTGCCGCCGGCACCGCCATCACCACCAGTCGCCGTCGGCACCACCCGTTGCCCACCGCCGCCGCTACCAACATTACCTCAACATCATGCGGGCATGAGTCTAGTAACCTATTATTTGTTAATTTTGGTATATATTATTTATGTCAAGAAAATTTGACATTTCTAACAACATATTGAAAATCATAATTTATTACTTTTAGTTTGATGGGGTCACACACATGCCACATATATTAAAAAAAAAGCACATATACACACACAATCAATGTTTTAAAAATCGGACCGGACCGGATAGGCCGGTTCGACCGGTCGAACCAGTTCGTGGTCGAGACACCGGTTTTTTAAACCCGGTTTTTTAGTGGTCCGGTTCAATGGTTCGAACCGGCTAGTTTTTCCGGTTTCGGCCGGTTTTTCCGGTTGGGGGTTTTGAAAAAAAATAAATATATATATATTTTTTTTAATAGTTTTTTTGTTTAGTTTTATGATGATGTGTATACTCTACTATTATTTTTAGTTATTTGTAAACACTAAAACATATATTTTCTTTGGATTATAATTATT
>JAOEHQ010016423.1:0-15274 GCA_025447715.1 Asclepias incarnata
ACCTCCTCCTTCCGGGTAAAATGGTTCATTGTACTATTGTTGTAGAAGTGTACTAATGTATCGCTATTTTTGAAATCCGATATGAAATGAATACGAAAAATAACCTAGATGGTAATCACTGTTAACCTCATTTGTTCTCCTGTTTTTAAATTTTAAAAAATATATTTATATAAATCAGACTTGCGGGTATATATTTTTTTACTAGCTAATCAACCCAAATGATACCCAGGTAATTTAAATAAGTTACCGCATAAAATTTAAATATAAATTAAAAAACATCAAATATTTTACATAATATCGCCGTCTATCTATCATTTCTAACATTACCACCACTAACCAACATACAAACAGGGACAGAGCCAGAACTTTTATCGTAAGGGGGTAAATTTAAAACGTTAAATAGGTAAAAATAAAAAAAAAAGTTTTCTTTTTTTATATTCTTTTCAAAAAATTTTAGGTGTCAAAATTTCAAAAATACCCTTAAAATGAATTGCTTTTACATTGTACCAAAATTGAAGTGGGGCAGTTGCCCACACTGCCCCCATGCTAAAACCGTCCCTGCATACAAAGCTAACGGTTAGCGGATCTAGGTGTCATCAATCTGTCACCTCAAACCGCTTGTTCTTGGTGAATAATTTAAGAAACGATCGACTGTCACACATCGTCTGGATACAGTTTTACTATATATAAACCGAGATCCAGCGAGATCAAATAGGTCAACGATGGTATTTTTGAAACTATTGCAAACTCAAAAGATGCAACAAAATTCAGTAATACATATTACAATTGTTATTGCAACAAATTAGCAAATTGCAACACATAAATCGAAAATAGTTATTCACATCACCGTCACGTCAACTTAATGTGACCACAAATGAATTTCATGAGCAATATATGCTACCAACAACATGAACTATTATCAATATGGTAGCTTTAAAGCATTGGAGTTTCATCCACTTTTAACTTTGCTAATGTAATAACTAATAAGTCTGTAAAAAAAAAGATAACGATGAACAGTTAAAAAACAAAAAGGATAACCTATAGAAATACCCATTCATTACTATTAGTAATTACCTTCATAAAGGGATCACGTAATCCATAAAAAGGTTAGCAATTAGATTGCACAACTACTAATAATTCAAGCAATAGGTCAATAATGTATCAGAACTACAAATAAACAACCTTTTGCCATAGTTTAGAAAGTGTATTACTCCGTATTTGATCGAGTAACGATAACTTAAATTAGATTAATAGATAAGTTAAAAAAATAAAACGGCATATTAATAATTAAAGAGGGGTACCCGTGCAATACAGGGGCAGTGGTGGCGGCGACGGCGGTGTGATGGTCGCGGCGGCGAATAGTGTAGGTAATTGATGTAATGAGGGTAGTGTAGTTAATTTAGAAGTAAAGTGATAGATGATATAAATTAATAGAGCTATACTATGTATATCAAGTAAGGATGTTAAAAATAGTTAGAGTTAATTACAAAAATCGTCCCTGTGGTTTGTTAAAAATTACAGGTTTTATCTCTACCTTTCATAAATTATGGTTTTGATCCAAGACTTTGGAGCCCCGTCAACACTTTGGGTCAAAAAGTCAACACTTTGAACCAAAAAACCAAAAGTGTTGAAGGGGTCCAAAGTCAGGGATGAAAAACATAATTTATGAAAGATATGAATGAAACCTGCAATTGTTGACAAACTACATGGACATTTTTTGTAATTAACAAAATAGTTAAGAAGATGGCAAGAGCAAATTGGTTATATCAATTCATTATTTGAGAAAAAGTAAGAGGGAGGTTTTAATGCTTTAATAAGTAGCATAAAAGTATAGATAATAGATAATTACGTATATATAATCAAATTGAGGCAACATTAAGGGAAAAGGTTTAATAATGAACAGTAACCATGTCATTTTAATATATATATATATATATATCACGTTTTGCAAACATTGAAAGTAGTCTAAGTTAGCTCAAGTGGTAAAGAGCTGGGCCCCTAAACCAATGGTGAAGGGGTCGAATCTTGATCATGGCTTTTTAGTTTTCTTTTTTTATGTTTTTATTTATGTATGTATGTCAATGATTTATTCAATGCATGAGTCTCACAAATAGTTTTGTATACCCATCACTTTAACTCTATATTTTTTTTTTCTTTAACTCTATAATATATATTATAAACAAAAAAAAATATTCTTTTATATTTATGTTTTTAACTAATGTTTATTTTTTATTTATCATTTGTTTTGTACAACTAATTATATTTAACTTTGGGTTTTATCTTCTTTTTATGAATTTTTTTTTTCTTCGAAGTTTTGGTTTTATCAATTACTATATGTTATATTTTCACATATAGTAAAATGTTATATAACTGTTATCAAAGTCTCATTGTTTAAGTTAATGTAACTGTTGGTAACGCATTATATTATCGTTATCCAAGTGTCGTTATTTGCATTAAGAAAAGTATTATTATATGTTATGTTCGTACATAACATTACATCATTGTTATCAAAGTTTCATTATTTGCTTTAATATAAGCATTATATCACAATCAACTGCATTTTTATGTTCGAAAAAAAATACCCGTGACAGTGCGCGGGCATACTCTTCTCGTTACTTTACATTACAACTCTATTTCTTTCTGTATTTTTGGCTTTTGCTTTTATTTTCTTTTAAATTTTGTTTTGTTATAAGGTGATGAGAGCCTTGTTTCTAAATAAACTCATTTTACTTGTATTTAATCATGTATCTAGATTTAATTCATATACATTTTTCTTTTATTGTTTGCAGATAATTAATTGTGAAGATTGTTGGGAATATAACTTTTTATTCTTTTTTATATTTGTACTTTTTTTTTTATTTATCATTGTTATTATTGGTATATGTTATATTAGTATAAAACTTTTAGTAAAACCATAAGAAGAATCAATATAAGAGATAATTTATCTAATTTCATTATTTAAATATCTTCGAACAATATATAAATTCAAAATTTTTATTGAAACGGTTTAGCCTATCAAAAGAGTAAGCTATTTGTTTAACTAACTAAATAGAGAATATATATTTTCTTTTCTTTTTTTCATTCTGTTTTTTGCTTTTTTTTTAATTTCTTTTCTTTTTTGGGCTTTGTTTTTAAATAAAACTGAACTTTATTTGTATTTGTTTATCTATCAAGATTGGTTTATTTTTTCTTTTGGACTTTTGTTTATTTTACTTTCCTTGTGGTTAATTTTTGATTTTAAATAAATTGAAACTTTATTTGTGAAACTAAGAACATAAATTTGAAATAATCGTAAAATGTAAATGTTAATACCAATAAAAAAATAAATTACAATTCATAAAAATTATATCACAAATAAGAAAATAATCACGTTCTAATTTTATATTATTTTAGTTTATGTATTATTTTTTTTTTAAATGATTCGTTTTTAATGTTCGCTCCAAATTTTATAAGTTTTACTTTAGCATTTTAATTTCATTTTTTTTCCTAAAATTCTTTTTTTTTTACCTCATGCATATGCTGATTAGTTTCTATTACTTAAAATGTTAAAAACGAATAATTTGAAATTAATTTGTGTAATATTCTAGTAGAAATCAAGCTTGGGGTAAATATTTAATGTGAGCATCGAGTGAAAACAAAAACTTTAACGATCTTTAAGGTGAATTGCCTAATGAAAAAAAAAGTTTAAAAAATGGCTCGGCTAGAAATTAATACTCGTTAAACTGTATATATCAAATTCAAAACTCACACTTTTGAAAGGATCTCCCCGTACGTTTGTAGTGGATCAACTGAAAAGAAAATGTGAAATTTAGTCAATAATTTGGCCAAAACCAGATTCGGGTGAACAATAATTATCGTATAAGTATTGGTAAATTTAAAGTTTATACAATTAATTATTATAAATTCATGGTACGTGTTCATTTAGTAGACGTAGCCAAATAGTCCTTAAACTCATAAAGTAATGCACAAGTTGCTAATCCAGCAGACTTATCTATCACATGCATGTATATATGCATGCCAATATACATGCCAAGTTGCCAACGAACCTCGACACTAACTTGTGTTCTTTTCTTCTTTTGTTTTTTTTAATTATTAATTTGCCAGATAGAGCAAACTGCAAAGCTGAAATATCACTTAATCTTTTTCATATTTAAAAATGTTATAGGCCAAATGACACGAGAAAATGTATCCAACTTTGCTAATTTTTAAATATTAGGTATCTAACTTTTTCCTTTATCAATAAAAGATACCAACTTTCTAAATCTTCAAAATACTAACTTTTTTTAAAAAGCATTTTTAACCCCGGTTCTTGTTAATTTCTTGGATAATATATATAACCAACATTTATATTATCTAAAATATCTCTTTTTTTTTTGTTTTGTCAAAATGACTTTCTAACAAGCGATAAGTAGCGTGAAATTTCTAAAAACGTTAAATTCCAGTAAAATTTAAGCAAATAACTTGTTAAATCACTTAAAATTTATTTCATGACAATTTATTTAATCGTGTCTTAGCAGTGGTTGAAAAAGAAGGAAGTGGTTCCTCCATGTATGAAAAACTTAATGCTTGTATATTCTAAATCTTCATATCTCTGGCTATGCGTAACCCAACTAAAAGGGCTTCGTATTCTGCTTCATTATTAGTTACAAAAATTTCAAATTTCAAAGCACAGGTGACTCTTTTTCTTTAGGGTTGACAAGCATTAGGCCTGCTCCACAGCCATCAGAGCTGGATGCTCCGTCTGTGCATAACTTCCACATGTATGATTCAACTATCCCAGTAACCTCAAGCGAAGTTGAGTTTGTCACGGAGTCTTTGATTTCTCGAACTTCCATAATAAAATCAGCGAGTACTTGTCCTTTGACTGCGTGTCGAGCTCTAAATTCTATGTCATGCTCTCCCAGTTCGATTGTCCACCTGGCAACCCGTCCAGATTTTTCCGGTGTAGAAAGAATCTGCCTTATTGGTTTGTCGGATAATACCACAATTGGGTGGCCTTGGAAATATCTTCGGAGCCTCCGGGCGGCGTGGACGAGAGCTAATGTGAGTTTTTCCACTTCTGGGTAGTTGACTTCGGCCCCTTGAAGGATCCTATTTACAAAGTATATTGGGATCTGTTGTCGCCCTCTTTCGGCGGGGAGGACCGCACTAACACATTCAGCAGAAGCTGCTAGGTATACGAAGAGAGTTTCTCCATGTTGCGGGGATGTTAGGGTAGGTAGTTGCTCGATGTATTATTTCATTTGGTTGAAGTCTTCGTCGGCCTCTATTTCCAACAAAAGTCCTTTTTGCTGAGGCATCCTTTTAATATTATAAAGAAGGGAAGTTGCTTTTCAGCCCCTCAGGAAAGTAATCGGCTTAGAGCTGCAAGCTTCCTTAATTGTCTTCGGGGGATTCAGTTGTGCCAGTTTGTCGACTTTAGCTGGGTTTGGCTGAATCCCCTTTTTCCTGATATAATACCCTATAAATTTACCTTCGTTGACCCTACAGGTACACTTGTTGGGGTTAAGCTTCATGTTGATGGCCCAGAGTCTATCGAAGGTTTCTCGTATGTCTTTTAGCAAATCTTCTTTTGTCTTACTTTTGATAACCATATCGTTGACATAGGCTTCTAGATTTCGACCAATCTGTTTCCAAAAAAACCTTGTCGACAAGGCGTTGATAGGTTGCTTCGACATTCTTAAGTCTGAACGACATCTTTTGGTAACAATAGGTTCCCTTGCTTGTGTAAAAAGCCGTGTTTTCTTCGTCCCTTTCCGCCATTTGTATTTGGTGATATCCTTTGTAGGCATCTAAGAAACACTTAAGTTTGTAATCCGACAATGATTTTACCTTCCAATTAATCTCCGGAAGGGGGTAGCAGTCCTTTGGACATGCTTTGTTGATATTGGTGAAGTCCACACACATCCTCCATCCCACGTCTCTTTTCTTTACCATCACTGGGTTTGCGATCCAAATTGGATATGTGGACTCACGGATGATTCCGGCTATCGGTAGTTCATCAACCTCTTTCCGTGTGGCTTCATCCCTTCCTGGGGCGAGGCTTTGTTTCTTTTGGTGAATGGGCTCAAGATGCTTGTGTTCATTAGGGCGATGTTCCATGACGAAGGATTCCCCATCTAAGTTCAGGACTCTGGGACCCCTGTCATGTCGGAGTATTCCCAAGCGAACACGTCGATGTTGGATTGTAATAGCTTACAAAGCTTGTTCTTGCAATCTTCAGACAGCTGGCTTCCTATGGTTATCTGTTGGTCGGGGAAAGCTGGATTTACTAGTAGCTTGGTATTACTCTCTTCTAGTGAGGTTTATTGGTATTACTCCCCGTGCTTTCTTTATCCCATGAACATGCTTAAATTGCTCAAAAGTTAACTTAATGGTCCAGACCCCAGCCATTGTTAGGAACTTTATTAAGGCGTGAATAGTCAAGGGGATCATTTCCATTCGTTGTATTGCAGGTCTTCCTAGGAGCATGTTATACGAGAAGGGGGACCGGACTATTACGAAGCTCGAGTGTCTCGGTCCTTTGAAACGGATGGTCTCCGATGGTGATATCTAGGTCTATTTCTTCCAAAGGCCATACATGTTCGCCCGAGAAGCCTATGAGAGAACCTTTTGGTTATGTCCTGTGGGATCAGATGGCTTTGGATAATTGGAGGAATCAGTGCTCATAAATGATGTCGCACTCACTTCCACCATCGATGTAAACTCCAAGAACTTGTATGTTAAAGATCAGGACGCGAATGATCAATGGATCATTGGAGGGTTTAATGCTCGTGAGTGCTGGGAAACAGATATCTTGCTGAGGGATTGATCCCCCATCATGTTCCTTTCTTTTAACAATGGGATCTCTTGTTGTGGTAATAGGTTTGTCTGTTGTAGGAGTATGTGTATTCTCTTTCAATCTTTGACGTGTATGTATCCCATGGTGCTTAACCGTACTCATGATTAGTTATAAAAATCTTTATATGGTGGGTTTGATTTAAGGTGGTCCCATGGATGGCGCCAATTGATTGTACACCGGATCGTGAGTATGGCAGAGACCTTGTAAATGGGATGATTTGGTTGTTGGAAGATGATTCGTTGGTGGTTCCCCGAAGGTAGGGCCAAGCCGCTTTACGCTTTAGAATCGTGTATGTAAGCGTGATCAGATAATGTACGTATATCGCCTATGGAGATGCTACTCTTCCTTTTATAGTGAAGAGTTTTCATGGGGCTAAAGTCGATCTTCCTGATTATTCGACCGTCTTGATTCCCTTCCATGTTTACCGTATCATTTGTACTTATCTTTTAGGTGGATATAATTTAGGAGGAGATATTCAAATCCCGATATAATAGGGATGAATATCGAGTCTTTAATCATATTGCCTTAGCAAGGGAGGCTTCGTGTTCCATAACCATTCGCAACGTAGCCTGTTTATTAGAATGCGTGATATTGAACCTTCGTGCCGCTAGAGGGATATACATCAGGAACAGTGGTGAGAATTGTCAATTTTTTTATTTTTTAGAAAGTTTGATCCCTTTTATTAATAAATAAAAAAGCACCATGAAATTCTATATTTTAAAATTAATAAAATTTGGAAAGTTTTTGTACTATTTTGATATGGTTTGATAAAATCATAAAGAAATTACTAGTTGGGAATCAAAATGAGAGGGAATTCATTTCTTTATTTATGTGGTATCGTAATTTTTTAGAAATTGTCGACGAGTATCACGCGCGACTTGAAAAAATGAGAATGTAACATGCATGTATGCAAAATAAGTGTGTTCAAAGCTAAAAGTATAAAACTATATATGACGAGTATGCCTATATATTTAATTGACCTCAATACCATCCATTCTTATGAAAAACGTTAGAATGAATAAAGGAAAGATATAGAGAAAGTTAAATTTTACAAGTATATAACAAACTTATGATGTCATTAAAACTCCTATCTAAATGAATGAACTTTTGATCTAGTGATTCACGGGTAAGGTGAAAGGTTTTGCCTCTCTGGAAGTCCTGGGTTCACATTTGGGCATTGACTTTTAATTATTAATTTTAAAAAACTATCTACTAACAACTAACATTTATCGTTCGAAAAAAAAGATTTTTTAAATGTCTTTTTATGAAAATTTAATATCTAGTTTTAAAAAACGAACCATGTCCCATTCTCAAACCATCAATACCAAACCACTTTTATAATATTCAAAACCATGTCCCATTCTCAAACCATCAATACCAAACAGCTCTTTTAATTAAGTTTGAAGTGTTTGGTTGTTTGGGTTGTGAACCCACACGGCCACACACCAGCCCAACTTTTTAATAGGGATGAGCAAGAAATCCTAAATCTCGATCCCGTCCCGGTACCGTCCCGGTATCGGTACCGAATAGTGGTACCGAATTTTATTCGGGACCGGGACCGGTATTCATTTTTAGTAGTTTGCGGGATTGGGACCGGAACGGTACCGGTACCGAATAGTGGTACCGAATACCATTTCAGGATCGGGACCGGTATTGGTTTTTGACGATTTTCGGGACCGGTACCGTCGGGGTCGGTACCGGGACGGTACCATGCCCATCCCTAGGTAAGAGTTATTTTTATGCCCTACGTCTTTTAAGACTTTATTAACGAGTAGTAGTAGTATTTTTATTTTTTGTAATGTAATACTATTGTGCGTTGCAGGTTATAAATCTATCATAATTTCGTAATTAAATGTATTGTTCCTTAATAATGACATACTAGAAATAATACCCGCGCAATGCGCGGTAGTTGATAGTTGAAGTTAAAAGGCGATGGTGTCCGGCAGTCGGCGAAGCTCTGAATTGTCTAATACATGTATATAAAAATTATATTTGTTGGTATTGATAAAAATATATATAAATAAAAATTGTTATGTAAATCAATATATATAAAATATAACATAAACATTAAATAATAAGTTAAAAATGATAATGTTTAAAAAATTCAAAATTTAAGACACTATGTAAATGTTTTATAAGGTAGTATAGATTAATGATAGTTCACCTTATTTTTTTTTTTTTTAAATAAAAAAAGGCAAAGGAGCGGAGTCGAACTTATAACCCTTGGTTTATGGGGAAGCACATGTTATCACTTCAACCAACATATAACCATGTTAAGCTTTGCTAAATATTGTATATGTATTAAAATTACATAGTTACTGTTTATTGAACAATAATCGGGTTTAGAATTATATATGAGTAATACATTTAAAATTAATAAAAGATACGAACATTAGAAATTAAAAAAAAATTACATTCAAATTTTAAAAAGTAAATATAACACTAAAATAAAATAATATATCCTCCAAACATGTTTCGTTATGTCTCGACGAAGGTTTGTGATTTGTTATAACTAAATAGCGTTAATGGGTAAATATAATACTGAATTTTAATGACTATTGTAAAATTCATCGAAAATTGGTTGCAACTTAACTGGAAGTGTATTTAATAATTTCTAACTTAGTTTTATTCATATCAAATAAATTTAGATCTTATGTTACCAAAATTAGCGTATTTTAAATAAAATATATATTTTTTAAAGGATTAGTGCATGAAACTGTAATAAACTTTGTTTGTTTTGTTATTGTTATTGTGTATATTAAACTCTAAAAACATTTATTGTGTATATTAAACTCTTACTTTTTCACGATTGATTTATCCAACTGACAACCTCTATTATGTTTATTAAACTCTATTATTTGTTTTGCTATTGTATATATTCAACTTTAACCACATTATTGCTATTGTATGTATCCGACTTTTCCCTATTTTTGCTATTGTGGGTATCCAAATGTGATCGTTTTTGCTCTTGTGTGTATTCTTTTTTAACTTAGATGACTTGGTACATTAATGTGAAAAATTAAGAGTTGGTTACATGCATTAGAAGTTTTTTAAGTCGATTACACATAATAGTAAAACGGGTAATGATCATTATACTTTCATGCATACATTTTCTTTAGAAAACCTAAACGGTGGAATCTAAAAAACAGCAATTACCTTCACCACCGATCCATCACCTAGCCCTCGTAATCCTTTCACCTACTCCTTTGGTCACCGAGTCCATCACCGACCGTTACAGATGGTCTAATATATAAGGGCATAACATCTATACTATTTTTTTTTGTAAGGCATAACATCTATACTATTAGCAACATACAACTATTAAACTAATATGTGGGCATCTTATAACTTTATATCATTATCTACGGAAATCAAAATAGTACGTACTGTAAGTGACCCTAGCCAAAAAGAAGTGCCAATTGGTTTATAACATCATATGAAAATTTTTGAGTTGTTTTACTAATTTGGCTGAATCAAATTGTTGTAGTCGTTACTTTCTGTATATTAATTTAGTTGCATTCAAAAGGATATAGAAAGTTATAACAAATCCCATTATTTTCCTTATAAAAGGTTAGCCAACTTTGATAAAGTTATATATCTTTTTGTTTATATATAAGTTATGGTTATTAATTTTTAAATGTATTATCACTTTATCAGCTTAATTTGAAACCCGCTTGTTGGTTCCTTCTTCTCTTCTTTTCATAACGTGAACTCGAAGAAAGAAGAAATATGAGGGTCCTATGGATTTGGTTTAAACAATGATTTTTTAGAAAGAAATTAAAAGTTATATTATTATTAAATAATAGAAATTTAAATACTTTTTCTGTCCTGAAGTTATTGTCTATCTCACAAAAATCACAAAGTGTAAGAAGAGTAAAAATGTAAAATGATCGTAGTTTACCTTTTACACAAATGATGGTTTTGCCTTCACCATTTAGTTATTAGTTATATTCTGAGTTTTATAATTATATTTTCAATTAAAGATGATATATAAAAGTTGGCGAAATACATCCTAACTATGTTTAGATGTGTAATTTATTTTTTTAAGAATAAACTAAACTTAGAAGAAATTTTTGGATAATAGGATATGAACCCATAGGCTTTGATTTAAAAGGAATGGCGTATACTTAAAATAAAAAATAAAAAATAAAAAATAAAAAATAAAAATGAACAATTATTTTAAAAAGGAAAGAATGATAAAAGGCAGTCATTCTTTCACAAGTATGATATTACGCTGTTGGTGACTCACTTATTTCTCTTTATAATGCCATGCTCATCAATGTTCTTAAAAAGTTAAAAGCGTTCAAAGGTTGTAGAGGGAGACAATGGGACATTTACCTACTTGATTGGGACCTTTTGCATGTGATCCTTAGACCTTACAATAAATCAACCAAAACTACGTGCCTGAATTGAAGTGTTTTTAAGGGTATTAATATTAAAGGGCCATTTTGGCAAGATATGATTCGTACATCATGTTTTTTTAGCCGTAAACCATCAAATATGACAACGACTTCAAGCATGATATCCCATGAATCTAATAATGTTTCTCCTATGATCTTCTAATTTCTTGGCGTGTGGAGTTCCTCAAATATACATTCTTAAAAGCGTCGTATGCACACTTACAAAAATTATCTAATGATTCGTGGGCCATTGTTTCGGCTATCTGAAAGTAGTCATTTGTCGGATCACCGGGGATACCATATGGGAATTGTAGTAACGCCGCCTTGCACTTTTGATTAATGCTAAAAAGAGCCCTATTCAATGGATCAAGTCGTGCTTGAAAAAATTTTAAAATGTGCAGGAAGAGGTTGTTCATTATAATATATTATACCCTCGACTATTTGCAGAAACATGTTTCTTGTCATCCGAAATCTTTTTTAAAATTGTCTGTTTGTGTAAATGCGATTGTCTTCAAAGTAGCGACCCATTAGCAATCGTTTCCCCCTTCAGGATCTCGCTCGACATACCTCCTAACACCATTTCGTCTTCGTCTTGAACTTCGGCCTCCAATGCTGGTCCATGTGTCACAAGTTGTTTGAATAATGCTCATAATTAAATTGAACGTTATCAGAATTGTCAAACAATTGCTCAAACGTTTCTAGATTGTCAGCATTGAAACTAAAAGACATGGTGTTGTGGTGAATGAATTTTTATTGTTGAATGTATTTGGGAAATGAATATTTAGATAAAAAAAATTTTGAAGGATGTTTTGTTTAAAATGTTTTTTAAAATTTTTCCTTTTTATATTATGACCATTTCTAACGACAACTCCCAACCGGAGCGTGCTTGATGAGAAATCATCGGGGGAGAGGCCCGAGTTAGAGACAAGCTCAAGGTGATCTAACAACAATGATATTCTCACAAGAAGTTTTAAACTTGAACTTTCTTACTCCAGGGTAAACATTTTGGAGATGAGTAAATGACCCAAGAAAGTATTCAGAAACAGTGACGGGGATACCCCGGTAAGATTACGTATATCTTAGTCAAAGACTCACCCTTCCCAAAATCTCAGATAATCTGAACAGTAAAAACCCTATTCGTTTAACGCTTATGTTTATACTAACACACATATATAGAGACAATACTCGTAATTTAATATCTGTCCTTTCTTTTCTTGTTTTCTTTCCCTAATCTCATTTTAGTTAATCAAATTAATTTGGTCTGATCGCGAACATCCTTACAGATGATATTGAACTTTGATAATTTTACAATTAACACAATACCAATATACCAAATCGTGATTATTTAACATAAACTTATTCGTCCTTTATGCCATATTTTCATGATGGATGATCAACTGTGACCTATCCCTTTTATTGTCTTATATCTCCAACATATACAAGTCCAATTATTATTATTTTTATTAGATTAACAAATAACATATCGATTGGTGAATAGTCGATGTCACATTTATGGATATATTTGATAAAAGTTGGTGTACCTTTATTCAACCTTCTATTTGATCGAGAAAACTGGATCACTAGTAAAATTAAGGTTATAAATCCCTGTCTAACAATTAGCAAATATACATGTGCGCACAAAGTATCTAGATTTATATCGATATTAGGACCGTATATCTTCGTAAATTTGATACTATTGTTTACCATTGCAGTTTCCTCCATATAGCTTCTATAAGCGACGATAAGTATTGATAGTGAAGGGTGAAAGATGCATTGTACTTGATCATTTCATTGATGGACTGTTTAGACGTTAGGCATCTGTTGATTTTTTGTTCGACACCCCCTTCTTTTAGACTAAGAGGACAGTAGGACACATAATTCCAATATGTAAGGCAGTGGACGATTTTAATAGGGTGATCAAAGTACCATGTTTCTGAGTTTAAAGTTACGTCTAACGTCTATCCTCATCTCTAGACTCTAGGGGGATCGGATTACCCATCTAGGGGTGAGCACGGGTCAAAAATGAGACCAGGCCGAGGACCATACCAAATGGTCTCGCCCGATGAGTTGGTGTCCGGTTGGTCGTCAAGCCAGTGTTGCTTTTCTTTTTACCTACTTTTGCCATTGTTTGTGTAGTATATCTGTGCAAGTGTGTGCAATGTTTCAAGTTCGAGCAATTTTCTGAACTATCTTTCCATTTTTGCGTAGGATTTTTTTATTCTTTATACGCGGAACTAAATCTAGTACTATTTTATGAAACAACATTGTTAAGTTCTAAATTTTTATTTTAAAATTTTATGATCATAAGCAACGAAAACAATTCGATGAATCATAGGATTTTTAAAATTATTTGATGTGTATAGGATCTAGATAATAGTTTCTTAATATCTTGTTTCGATTCGATCGTGCTAAGCTTGAAATAATGAATTAAACTATCAGTGTTGAGCTACCTTTGTTTATTAAATACTAGTAACCTAGCCAATAAATGACGTTAAGAGTAAGTTCATCAATTCTTTTACTTCAGATGATATTGAAAATTCTTACAATATGAATTACCATATTGAATATGAAATATTCTTCTACTTCTGGTATAGAAATCTTATATATGAATCTTGCAATCCCTTATCGCATCAGACATATTTGTAGGTCTATCAATTAATTTTATGTATCATGACTATTATTTAGGAATGTTTGTCTATCTTATTAAAAAGTGTTATCTATTTATTGTATAAAGTTATGGTTATTTTTCTTTTTCTAAATCTTAACACTGATCACACTCTATGTCAACATTAAAATTTTAAAAGTATTTATAAATGATGACGTATAGTTCGACTCGGCCGCGAATTCATGTCTTGATTCAAACCTTTTCAATATATCTATATTAATATATAAAAGAGCAACCCCTTTTTTCTCAAATGATGATTTGAAGTGTCTAAAATGTCCCTCTCCTTTATTCATTAATTTAAACATCTCCACCTAATATACCTATAATACCCTTAATGAAATAATTTACAACATAGATCCATCAACCTTTAAAATAACTACACTACCCATCTACATCAATTACTTTTACATTCACCACCACATCACCGCCGCCGCCACCACCAACGCCACCGTCGCCGCCACCATCGCTGCCGCATCGCGCGGGCATGAGTCTAGTTTAGTTAAATGGGTATTTATACCCCTACCCTTTCTAGTCTCATCCGTTAAAAGACTCGTCACTTTTAAATATAAATCCCAATAATTAAACATTCAACTTTAAAAGAATACGGTCTCTGCTGTATACCCAGTCACCTACCATCTTTAAAATTATGGGGTGGTCGTGATGGCTATGGTGGCTGGTGGTGGTGGCTATGGTGGCTAGTTTCTTGAGTATGGATTATTCTTTTTATAGATTTGGTTATATTGGTATGAATATTTTGGGTTTTGATAAAATAGTTGTATGAGTAAATATAAGATTTATAAAAAAAGGGTAAAGATGGAGAATTAGAGAGAGAGAAAAAGATGGATGAAAATGATGAAGAATGGTGATTGGGGATGGTGATGGTGGTGATAGATGGATGAAATTATTAGTTTTCATATCTATTAATATTAGTATTTATATTTATATTTATATTTATATTTATTTATTTATTATTATAGCAAGAATGGTCCTTTTGTGTATAAAGGTGATATTGTCCCTCACATGATGGGCACATGATGTTTTTAATGGTGGAAAATAAACGGATCCGTCTATTTGGACTAAGATTGTTACCAAAACAAGGTTTTAGGATCAAAATTGCTACTTTACAAAAGTTTAGACTATTCTTACAAATCAGATAATATACAGGGACCAAAAATACATTTTGTTCATGCTTTTATTTAGAGTTGACTTTGTCACATTATGGCTATGTTTGGCAAGAGCTTTTAGGAAACTTTTAAGGAGCTTTAGCTTTTTGTTTTGAATAAAAAGCTCCTATAGTTTTAAAAGTTTTGTTTGGAAGGATTAGCTTTAACTTTTAGTTTGAAAGAAAAAGCTCCTAAACTAAAAGCT
>JAOEHQ010016434.1:0-15274 GCA_025447715.1 Asclepias incarnata
AGCATCGACTTTCCATTAGGATAGTTGGACAACACCCTTCCTTATAAATCAAATGTCATGGGGTTCAAATCCTATTTCCCCAAAATATTTTAAAAGTCTTTTATTTAAGGTTAAGTTCTGAAGGGGTATAATTGGTATTTTAAGTTCTCAAACTTCAAAAGGGGTAAATGTTTTATATAGTAGTTTATATATATCTATACTTCTATACTACTTTATAATAATTCTACTCCTCCCGTGTTGAAAGTTACATTTTTTGTATATGCGATGTTACCATACTACCCTTAATGAATTAATTTACACCATCAGTCATTTATCTTCTAAAATGTCTCTACTACCCCCATTACATCAATTACTTTTCCATCAATTACCTACACCTGCCACCACCACCACCAGTCGCCGCCACCGTCACCACCAGTCGCCGCCACCACTACATCATTGCCGCATTGCGCGGGTATCTCTCTAGTATATATATATAGATATATGCGCTACCACTACATCGCTGCCGCATTGCGCGGGAAACCCTCTGGTGTATATATATATATATATATATATAGATGAACTAAAAACAAATTAAAATACAAACCAGTAAGAACATATTTCAACTGTCCATTTATTGATCAAGGACTAGAAAATTTTCTATTAAAACAAATAAGAAAGGGTATAATACTATAATTAGAATGGAAAATAAGAACATGGGAGAGAGAAAGAGTCTGGAAAAGAAAAAACGAATCAATTTTACCAATATTCCCGTGTTTGTACTTGTTTGTATTGTAAGGCTAGAGGTATTTGAAGGCTACCCATATATATATCAATCACTTCGCTTTTAATGTATTTGAATTTGAATTGTAAATAAACTTTGTTATTAGGCAACACAAAATTTTCATGACCTGACAAAATCAACTAGTGAATAAAGGAACAATTAGATTTGTGCTTTTTGTGTGCATGGACTTGTAAATATGCACGTTAAACCTATTAAATGGCTAAACAGATAGGTTTTCCCTATTCGGGTTACTCGGGGATGGCGAGTCCTTTTGATGCACATGTACGTGGCCAAACCAGGGTATCCCCGTGACCCGTTTCTGACCATTTCCTGGCCAACCCCAAAATGTTTGCCTAGGGAGTTTTCGAACGTGAGACCTCTTGTGAGGAAACATGACGCTTATGGTGATTACATTACTAGGCCGCCGTGCCTAGGAATAGACTCTAATCAAGTGGTTAGAGCTTGATCCGGATAACCTAGAGATCTTGAGTTAAATGTTTACTTGTTGCTTGGCTACTGAACAACTTATGGTGTGCATTTTGAAAGTGAATCTGTTGTAAGAAAGTAGTGCTTGGATCTACCTCTGTTGTTCATAGTTTCTATAAGTGTTACGCTAATTTTGATTCTTTAGAAATTTATCCATAAGCTGACCAAAAAATATGACATATTTGTGAAACATGCAAATCCTAATTAAGTGTTTAGAGCTTGTAATGAAAACCTAAAGGTCTTCATTAAATATATATCCTTTACTTGTTGCCTGGCTAGTGAATTGCTAGGGGCGGATCAAAGGTAGGGGGTCTTCAGTTTTGCTGTAAAACCTATGATACACATTTATCAATTTTTGTCTTCTTGGAAAAGCATCTCTTTATTTAGTTTTATTCTGTAATAAGCTTGCTTCAGAAACTAATTTTAGCCATATTATCGTAACATCTCTTTTGTTAAACAAGTTCACTAAACATTTTATATAACACTTAATTTTGAGATCTTATAAAAAGACCGAGGAACCAATGAAGTTGTATAAGCAGCCTTATTTTTGTGTGATGTTCAAGTTTATATGATGTTCAGGAAAATTGCTCTTTATAGAGTTTTGATTGAAAGATCTGTTAAAATATTTCAATAAATCATTCACTTAATAGTTCTGTAGTAGGATAATGACTTTATGATTTGAGTCGAGTTTAACCTTGCATTTAAATTTGTTTACATCCTAATTTTATATTTCAATTAGAGCCCCTTCTTATCACTTTAAGTATACATTTCACGGATGAAACCCTGAATTTGCTTACATGTGTTTTAGCTTTTGTGTATCATGATTGTATAGTCTATAATTAATGTTGATGTTGCAGTTCAACAGAATACAGCTGTTCGACCTTATGAAGCCAAACTATATGAGCGCCAGGATACGAAACCTGTCAAGGTTCGCCTATGTTCCATGTTCTCTCTCTTTTTTTACTCATGTAATAATTGCACATCGTTTTTTTTTTTTTTATCATCCACTTTTCACATTTTGCCTTCATTCTAACAAGATGCTTTGGATACTTCTTTTTATGGGTTTGCAAGTGTTTAGCCTTTCAAATTTTGGTTTAACCTAGCTACAAAGTCATCGGGACCCACCATCTCATTATGCAATTGTCTGACCTCATTATGCAGTTGTCTGACTAAACTAAAAAAGTTCAAATGATTAAGTTTACTCGAGTTAAACTATAGCCATCCCATAATGGAACACTCCATGAGTTGCAAAAATTTTCTCTGCTAAACATGTCACATCTGACCTGTTTCATCCGCTTATTATATTTTAACCAAGGAAAGTTTTCTAATTTACATAGCAATGAGGATGCTCAAGATTTTTGTGATATACTTAATAGTGATCGGTGTGAGGACTTAAAAAAATCCTGCACACAATATTTCCGATTTGGTCATTCACTTTCTTAATCTTTGATTTCTAAATGAAGTTTGACAGTTTATCATTGGTAATGGTATGAAAATAATGGAACTATCACTGCTCTCAGGGTGGGGTGAAGGCTGTCCTTGAATACAAATTTCTGCCAGAAAAACCATCTGTGGCAACTGATTCTTATAATAGAGCAATGCCATCTCAGTATTATGGTTCACCAACTGATGTTGCAAGTAGGTCACATGGACGCTCTTTTACTCAAGGGAATGATCAAATACCCCCGTCTGGATACAGCTTTCAAGGATGTTCAAATCTTTTGGCACCTCAGCAAGGAAAGTCTGGAGAATTTGATAATGTTACACATAGAAGTTCTAGTTCTGTTAGTCTAGGAATCGACTCTCCCACTCCCCTTGGTTCTCACCCTCTAACTGGGACAGAGAATGCATTTGCCACACCATCTGTTACCAATCAGGAGGATGTTGCTCGAATGGAAAGAAAACGGAAGGTTGGATTTTGATTTCATGTACTTATTTGGTTTTAACTGTGTTTTAGTTTAGTTGTTTGAACTTTGTGTACGTTCGACAGAGTGAAGAAGCAAGAATCGCAAAGGAGGTTGAAGCCCATGAGAAAAGGATCAGAAAAGAGCTTGAAAACCAAGATATGCTGAGGCGAAAGGTATTATCCCTCCAATCAGAGGCGAAAAAATATGTAATAACATGGGTCGGGTCGCATTGAGTTGGCTCACCAACAGTCTTCTGTGCATTTCATTTTGAATAGTCATGTGTCAGCCCTGATTATGAAAACTTTACCATGAAAATAATATTATGATTTTATGGATGGTTAAGGTTTGAATTGTTTGACCTTGTTGACCCATTCCATTATTGGTTTAAGATTTTAAAGGGTCGAAATAATAAACTATTTCTATTAAAATTTTGTTTTATTTTAGAGAGAGGAACAAATGAGGAAAGAAATGGAGAGGCATGATCGCGAGCGCAGAAAAGAGGAAGAAAGGTTGTTGCGTGAGAAGCAACGGGAGGAGGAGAGATACCAAAGAGAACAAAGACGTGAAATGGAGCGGAGGGTGAAGTTTCTACAAAAGGAATCTATTAGAGTAAGTCTTTTGAGGTTGCTATCTTATTAAATCTTGGTATTCCTATATTGATTGTTGGTATTTTATATAATTATGTAACATCAGGCTGAAAAGTTACGACTTAAAGAAGATATGCGCAAGGAAAAGGAGGCCGCAAGACTTAAAGCGGCTAATGATAGGGCAGCTGCTCGAAGAATTGCAAAAGAATCAATGGAGTTAATCGACGATGAGCGTCTGGAATTGATGGAGATAGCTGCATCAAGTAAAGGGTTACCTTCTATGCTTTCTCTTGACAGTGAGACTTTGGAAAGTCTCGAGTCACTAAGAGGTATTCATTCCTTTGATTGATGTATGAGATATAATGTGAAGTAACAAAACTTGATTTACAATTGATATTTTTGTTAAATTTTGGTATCATAATTTTTTTTTCTGGTTGAATTTTCTTCTGGGATCTTACTTTTGCCATTTTTCTTAACCGTGAAAAGTTTTGACTTTAAAGTGCTTACCTACTCAAAATGTGTGTTGGTTAGTTTTAAGGAACAACTGCAACAAATAGCAGCATACTCTTATTTCATTTCTAATTTTGTTATAGAACATTATAGTCATTACTAAGACCGCCAAAACTCTTGATAGACGTTTTAGCATATTCAACACCTTTACATGTTTTTAATTAAAATTACACAATTTTTCATTTTTAAAAACTGCAGTGTTTATAGTAATATCTTAAAGTTGAATGACCAAATTAGAACTGAGTTGAATTAATGTGCTCTCTATTGCAAGTTTTCATTAGATGTATAGTTCTCTTAATGTATTCATTAAGTAATCGGATTAAGCTTCTAGTAGTTTATAAATCAGTTATTTGTGCCATTCTTTCTTCTTTTTTTGACATCAAATTTAGAAGAATTTGATATTTCTTTCTCTAAATTCTTTTCCAAATGTATGTGGCTAACAATATCTTAATTGTTTTGCTTTAGATATGCTCCCTGAATTTCCGCCCAAGTCTGTGCACTTAAAAAGGCTAATTCAAGCTCAACCATGGAATGAATCAGAGGAGAACATTGGCAATCTTCTTATGGTAAACATTATTTATACTCTTTGTGTTCCTTATACTTTATGTAGATACATAAACTGATTTGCATATTCCCAGGTTTGGGAATTTTTAATTACTTTTGCTGATGTTCTTGGACTTTGGCCATTTACACTTGATGAATTCGTTCAAGCTTTTCATGATCATGTAAGTGTCTTTCTTAAACGATTTTTGGGGACTCAATCATGTTGCTTCAATTTATGTTCGCTATTGGAATTTTATTTTTACAAACATCTCTTCCCTAAACTTGTAGGATCCTCGATTGTTAGGAGAAGTTCATGTAGCACTTCTCAAATCAATTGTCAAAGATATTGAGGATGTAGCAAGGGCAACCTCATCCCCTTTAGGACCAAATCAAGTTCCTAATCCTGGAGGTGGCCATCCACAAATCGTTGAAGGGGTAATTTTGTAATCTTTATTACTATCTTATGTATCCAGGATTTTCAATCAGGGTATTCAAAATAAAATTTAAAAAAAAAAGGACGCACTACAATAAAACATTAGGTTTTGTACACTTTTTTCCATGCATACCTTGCCTTTCATGTAGGTGCACCTATGCTTTGGTATCATGATGCTTTATGTTTTTCTACTTCTTTTGACAATTTGTTTCTTAATATTTTTGAAGGCATACGCTTGGGGTTTTGATATACGTAGTTGGCAGCGTCACTTAAATCCATTAACATGGCCTGAGATATTACGTCAGTTTGCTCTTGCTGCGGGATTTGGACCAAATTTGAAAAAGAGGAATGCCTATCAATCACACCCTTGTGAAGAAAATGAGGTACCTTTTTCCTGCCATGTCTGATGTCTCGGTGCCAATTTTAGCCCACATATAGATACACATGTCAATTTGGTCTATCCTTCGCGGAAGCTAAAATGATTAGCTCAAATAAAAGCGGGCTGAGTGAGTCAAGTGGGTCAGATGTCATAGTGTGTTTGCAATGCATAAACCTCCTGAATCATTTATGATTATTAGTGTCACAATATTGTTGTTTTAACGGCAAATTCCAGAAGAAGGCAACATTTTCACCATTTTTTCCTTAAGGGAACATATTTTGATTTCAATCATTAAAAGAACCAGTCTAACTGATACCAGTTAAGTGACTCACCCGTTAAGTGCCCACGTCGCAATACACATGGCCATGTGGACTGATGACGTGGCAAAACATCTTCCTTTTTAGGAAATAATGATAAACATGTTTCTTAGCAAAAAATGAAAAATATGTAACTTTTTTTAAAAAAATTTACCCTATTATCTATAATACTATATAAAGCATTTCACCCCATCCCCAATTCTCAAAAAAGAAGTTGAACTACCTAAAATGCTAAATGCCTTTCACCTTTATTCACTATTTTAAACATCTCCACTTGATATACCTATAATACCCCTATTAGTTTACACCATCTATCCTTAACTCCTAAAATAACTACACTATCCCCTTTACATCAATTACTTTTACACCAATTACCTACACTACTCGCCGCCGCCGCCGCCGCCACCTTTGCCGCTGCATTGCGCGGGCATCCATCTAGCTAATTATAATTCTTGTATCCATGTTAGTTGCTTAATATTCTGAATGTTCATATATTAAAATGATGTAACAATCCTAAAGAAAAATTGTTACATGTATATCTGTTTTTTTTTCACCTTCATGTCTTGTATTCGTTCAATCGAAAGAAAAGATTTAGGTTGTAGTGGTGGGCCGATGACATATGAAGGTCTCAACATTTTTGTTGAGTCTTAAACATGATGATGAACAATGATTCTAAGAAAAGCTTCAGAATATTAAACTAAAGTGGATACAATAATCATAAGATAACAAGGAAATTTCAAAAAGGTAATACATTTACCATATTTTCCCAAAAAGGTAACATTTCTATCATTTTTTTAATAAAGTGAAGATGTTCTACCATGTCAGTCCACATGACCACATGTATTGCCACATAGGCACTTAATGGGTGAGTCAACAACTTAACCGAACATCAGTTAGAATGTTCCTTTTTATGAGAAATTAATAAACCGGTCCTTTTAATGAGTAAAATCGAAACATGTTTCCTATTTTAAGAAAAATTGGTAAAATGTTGAGTTTTATTTGAAATTTGTCCTCTTTTTTTAATGTATAAAACATCATATTTTTTAAAAGCTCAAGATAAGAAATGAAAAAAAGAAGTGATTGCAGTTTAGCCATTACGTACCACCCATTGCCTATCCTGTTGATCTTGCCACCTCAATTTTGCATACACTAATTTCTATTTTTAAAGGCTATAACTTGCAAGTGCAGGGTACTGATGGTGGAGATATCATTTCAAATTTACGTAGTGGGGTAGCAGCTGAAAATGCATTGGCTATCATGCAAGAAAGGGGTTTTTCCAACAGAAGATCTAGGCATCGGCTGACACCCGGGACAGTTAAGTATGCAGCTTTTCATGTTCTTTCACTAGAGGGCAGCAGGGGACTTTCAATATTAGATGTTGCTGACAAGATTCAGGTAATTGAGATTCTTGATCATGGAGTTCCTCTCCATTTATCTTTTTTTAATTTTTTTTTTATGGGTAGAAATCTGGACTTAGGGATCTCACTACGAGCAAAACACCAGAGGCGTCTATTGCTGCTGCATTATCTAGAGATACAAAGCTTTTTGAAAGAACTGCCCCATCAACATATTGTTTAAAGAGTCCTTACCGGAAGGATCCTGCTGATGGGGAGTCGATTATTGATGCTGCCAGAGAAAAAATTCATATATTTAAAAATGGATTATTTGATGCAGAAGAGGTGTTTGATGCTGAAAGGGATGATGCTGAAAAAGATGATGATTCTGAAAGTGATGTTCCTGATGATCCTGATGTTGGCGTTGGAAATTCCGGTGTAAAATCTGAAACAACACGTGAAGCCACAAAGTTTGACTTTCTGGTTGACCAATCTAAAATTGATGGTGGAGCACACGGGGCCCACAAGGGGCTGGGTGATCCGGAAGAGGATACTGCGGTTGACGACAGTTTTTCTGGTGAGCCTTGGGTTCAAGGGCTCATGGAAGGCGAGTATTCTGATCTGAGTGTTGAAGAACGACTCAATGCTCTAGTGGCGTTAATAGCCATTGCAAATGAAGGAAATTCTATACGTATTGTTCTTGAGGTACCCCTTTGTATTCCATGTTTATTGTATCTAGAGGTGGCAAAATGGGCAGTTCAGGCGGGTTTATTAACTGTTCAAGACGGGACTGGGTTGACCCAGTACGTTCTTTGTCCAACTTTTTTTTTGACTTTTTGAGAGATTTTTGGCGACAAATGTAGTTAAATTAATTATATTGACCCAACAAGAATCATTTCTTTCAAAAAATGATTAAAGAGGTTTTATGCTTTAAAGATAAAAAAAAAATTCAGGCGACTATAGGCTACTTTGATCTGTTTCTGTTTAAATGAATTATTCTACCCATTTGATATGGTTGAGATAGAGCATGGCCCTGCCTTACCTATCCATAAGTAAGCGGGTTAAAATTCCCACATCTAAATTTGTATTATTAACTAATATTTTTTCTGAGATACTTGAATCTAAAGTACAAGTTTTTTGCCAGGAACGGTTGGAAACAGCTATAGCATTAAAGAAGCAGATGTGGGCGGAGGCACAAGTCGATAGAAGACGTATGAAAGAAGACTTCGTATTGAAAATACAGTATTCATCGGTTGATGATTCGGCATCAAATAATTATCAAGAAAACTTGGGTGATCTACAAAACAATCTGACTAATCCAAATGAAAGGCTACTGGAACCTGCGTATGCTGCTGAGAAGTCGAGATCACAGTTGAAAGCTTTTATTGGCCATAAAGTGGAAGAGTTGTATGTGTATAGATCGCTGCCACTTGGTCATGACCGAAGAAGGAATCGTTATTGGCAGTTCATAACTTCTGGTTCCCAAAATGATCCGGGTTGTGGCAGAATTTTTGTTGAGTTGTGGGATGGTCGATGGAGGCTTATTGATAGCGAGGAGGTATTATGTGTGTTTATCAATTAAAATTACCTTGTCAGATTGTAAAAGGAGATGACAAAGTGGATTGGTCAGGTGGGTTGGTTTACAGGTCCAGGTCGAGTTTGTCATGTTTTCCAAATACAGGTGTAAAAGGATCAAGTTTCTGTACGAAGTTTTTGTTTTTTAAATAAATATCTGTGTCAAATATTATACCATTATGTAAATATGTATAATAAGCTGCTTTTTAAAACAAAATGATTTGGTTAAGTAAAAGTGCAATTTGGCCAACCTTCGACCAATCTGACCCATGACAGATGCTGGATCTACCCTTTAATAAATAAATGGGTTGAAATAGTCACCTCTACCCTGCAGCTCCTTGATATTTGCAGCATTTGACAGTTTAGAAGAAGTTTTTGACTATGTACATTATCCTTATCTGTGTTACATACAGAGCTTCAATGTTCTAATGGCATCTTTGGATGTTCGTGGGAATCGGGAGGCACAATTACATTCTATGTTGCAGAGGGTTGAAGTCCATTTTAAAGAAGCCGTCAAGAAGATTCAGTCCTTGGGTTTCAATAGTCCGGGCAGCACTTTATCAAATCCAAATACAACTGTTTCAGAATTATCATCCTCTTTTGGAATTGAACTGAGGCAAACTGTAAAGCACATGAATAATGCCTTAAAAAGATATGAAGATTTTGAAAAATGGATGTGGGGAGAATGCTTGAATTTACGGGCAATGAAGTTTGGAAACATTAGATGTGAATATCTGCTAAGAATTTGTGATAATTGTCGGGATTTATTGTTTTTTGAGAATAATCTGTGCTCTTCTTGCCATAAGCCATCTGGGACTTCTCTTGCCTGTGATTTAACGTTTGCTAAACATGTTTTAAAGTTCAAGGAAAAGTTGAAACGGGATTCAACTTTGTATTTTCGTAATGGGGAAACAGGTCCTGTAAGGTTCAGGTTACTCAAAACTCAATTAGCACTAATTGAGGTGAACTTTTGACCATCTTCTGTTTCATGTTTTTCGTTGTGTTGGTTTTGAAGGTGTAAATCCTTAGTTATCCTTTTGTAGGCTTCTATCCCAGTGGATGCTCTCCAACTATCCTGGACATATGAGTGCAGGAAAACTTGGTGTCTGAAGCTGGTTAGTGCAGTAACAGTGGAAGCACTTCTTGAGGTGCGTGTATACATTGTTATTATTCCTGAAAAATTACATTTTAATTATGTAGGGGCGCTTGGATTTGTGTTCTGTAACCGCATTAATATTTTTTGATGTTTGCATAGACAGAGTCTGCATTACACCACACTTATTATTAAACACTCTCAAGACCAAAAGAGTAAACTACCCCTTCATTTGAAAGACCTTTACTTCCATTACGCAACACATCTCTTGTTTTTCTGCAAATGTCCTTTACGGTCACGTTTTGTCTAATATATTCTAAAATATCATAAATTTTCAAATATCTTATAATGACAAAGTCATAAGCAGAACATGCAAATACTATCTTCTGCAGCCTGTTCTAGTAATCATTGATAAGTTCATTCTAATTATCCAATATCACATAATGAGTTCCAAAGCACATTACCAAATTCTGCTAATGATTATGCTAATTTCTAAGGCTTTGACGTTATTGGAGAGCGCGATAAAACGAGACTTTTTGTCCCTAGATTTTGAGATGACAGATGAGTTGTTGGGTTCTAATAACTCTGCAATGTTACATATGATTGGCAACCGCTCCACAGTTTCTATACTTCCTTGGCTGCCTGAGACAACGTCCAGTGTGGCATTAAGGCTTATGGAACTTGACACCTCCGTTTATTACTTGCTTAGTCAGAAAGAGGATGCCGAGAAAGACAAAGGAGCAGCAAGTTTTCTGGTACGTCGATGTTTGGATTTTCTTAAGGGAACTTATTATATCTGTATTGCGGCTTGTTGTCAAAATAGTCATTTTCTTATGGACTGATTCGACTTCTTGGAACATTTAGAGGCCAAATAATCAGCCTTGGTTGATTAGTTCTATAGTAATGCAAATGTCACTGAAAGTAATGGCAATATGAAGTACCAAGCTTTAACCATATTTAGCATAATTTAGGTAACTTATACTCGAATTTCACATCACGTATCTTTGATGTTAGTCATTTTTATGTTTAGTTTTTAGTCGGTTAATACATCATCTTATACATCGGTATCCCGTATACTTCGCAACTGAAGAAAATGTAAAACCACTGTGACATTTTGCTTTCTCAATTTTTGTATATTCATTTTCCTCGCAGACTTTGCATCCCAAATATGCAGCGGTGATGAAGAACGATGAGGAGGTCAATCATAGCGAGTCTTTATTTGGATCCGGGGAATTACAAGACCCATGGGCTGATCCAGGGACCTTAGGACGGGGACGAGGCCGTGGAAGGGGCCGAGGGCGGGCTCGAGGTGGGAGATCACAGAGAAGTGTTGTTGGTGGCATCACGTACAGGGCGAGAACTAAAACAGCAGATATCAGCACCTGTAAAGGACGGGGTCGTGGTGGTAGTCGGGGAGGGCGTAAAAGTGGTCGTCGTGGTTTCGTAACGAATCAGCAGAAGACAGTTAGGATAGTCCACAATGGTGGTAACGATAGGCACTTTCTATACGAGGAAAGTCCAGTTGTTGGGTTCCAGGAATGGAATTCTGAAGAAATTGCAGACCTTCACGTCAATGAAATTGCTAGTTCAGAATACGAGGTTGAAAATGACAATAACATGGTTGATGAATATGACGATATGCTGGTGGATCATGGGTATAGGAATGTATATGATGGCAGACCATCTCGAGAGTACATCGGGCAATATGGCTTAGAAAGGGAAGAAGATGACGTTGAGGACGACGACGATGATGTTGATGATGAATACGAAAATGAACAGGGTGGTGTAGATGTTCAAGGGTTCTTCAATGACGACACTGATGAGAACCGGGATGTAGATCAGGGAGGGGAAATTGGAAATAACCCAGATGACGAAACAGATTTTTCTTCATCTGGGTATAGCGATTAACGAACTAGCCTAATACGTAATAGCAGCAGGTTGCTGAATGTATGTAGCAATCAATGAAAGCTCCAAACATGAGATTGGGGCCGGATTGTGTTTTTATGTAAATGTGGAAGTAGGAAATGAGATGAGATGTATGACACATGTATTTAGTAGTCGATCGCTGTCTTAATTGTAATTCAAGAGACTTCACATAACAGAAGAGATGTAGTATAATTTATTTGTTACAATGTCTCACTGAAACTCCAAATATAGAAATGTATGTAAATTTTGAATCTAACTCTACAGTTCATAAAACATAGAACAAAAACCCGAATAGCATACGTTCTTTCAGATCGATCGTTTAACCATTGAGCAGTTCTTTAATCTTGCTCTTTTGAGCAGTGGTCAATCGCGAAGGGAACTTGATGTTGAATTTGATCCTGAGATTCCCTTTCTTAGTCGGGTCTTTTGAAATTGGCATCCCTTCTCTAGGGACTATTTCCTCGTAATCAGGATAGATCACATTATTTATCGGGATTGTGAGGTTCCTGCCATCGAGGGTGGTCAACTGGACGGTGTAACCAGTCAACGCCTCGGCCAAAGTTATCCGCCGTGTTACAACCAGATCATTGCCATCACGAGTGAAAGTGCCATGAGGTTTTTCATCAATGACAAATATCAGATCCGCGGGTATCATGTTTGGTTGCTCGTTTCCTTTCTCCGGAAAGGTGATTTTGGTTCCTTTCTTCCATCCAGGTTTTACGTTAATGTTTAGTATCTCCTCCACTGTCATTGTCTTGCTGCGCCCGGTCGTAACAAATGAATAAACACAAGTTAGTCGATTTTCGCAACAAATGAAGGAACAACAACAACAACCGTACCCAATCCCTGCATAAATGGGGTATGAGGTGTAGACAGTCTTGCCTCTACCCAAGGGTAGAGAGACTGCTTCCATGGGTATGAGGTGTAGACAGTCTTGCCTCTACCCAAGGGTAGAGAGACTGCTTCCATAAAGACCTCGGGCGAAACGGGAAAACAAATGAAGACGTAGCCCTTAATCCTGAGGGATAAAACAAACTTACCCACTAATGTCTGCAATGTCTCTTGAGATCTTCATTCTCTTTGTAGTACCCTTATAAAGCTCTTCAAGGGTACACGGAAGGCTCCTCTCAATTGGGGCAGCTTTCCTGGTCCCCGAACCAACTCCACCGCCGCCGCCACCACCAAACGAGCTGAAAATATTATCAAACCCACCCATATTGTCACCAAACATACTACTCGAAAACCTCGTCCCCCTCATGCCATCTCCTGATCCACCACCTCCCATTCCAGCACCCCTAAACCCGAAAAACTCTGCAAATATATCATCCGCGCTTCTCGGATTAAATGTGAAGGGTGTCCCTCCACCAGTTGAGAAGTAGGTGGCACCACCGCCAGGATCACCCGCAGCATCCGGTGGTGGTACTTGTCCTTTCAGCCCTTCTTCACCGTACTGGTCATATACTGCTCTCTTTTGAGGATCACTCAAAACCTGAAAAATTAAAAATTATAACTTCAGCACATGTTTTCAAAACATATACACTACTATTTTATTTATTTTTTTCAATATAATCATCCGCTCTAAAAATATTTTCTTACCAAACATTGGATTAATTCTTTTTTTCTTTCTTGTTTTTTAACTTCCAACAAAAATTAATGCTCAGCTACCCGGCGTTAGCCAACGACAAAAGCCGAACGACATACAGTGCTGGGTAGCCAAAAAGATAATTATAACTTCAACACATGTTTTTAAAACATATACACTACTATTTTTATTTTATTTTTCAATATAATCATCCGCTTAAAAAATATTTTGTTACCAAACATTGGATTAATTTAATTTTTTTTAACAAAAATTAATGTTCGGCTACCCGAAGTTACCCAACGACAAAACCTGCAAAAAAATAGACAGTGCTGGGTAGCAAAAAATAGTGTTGGGTAGCCAAAGCCACCAGTTTCGAGGAAAACCCGTCACCCAAAGTCCCACTAAAATAAAACCCGTCTTGAATCGGATTTAAACTTTTCAACTATGACCTCATTAATATATATAATATATATATATATATATATATATATATAAATTATAAAAAAAAAAAAAAAAAAAAAAAAAACTGAAAGAGAAATAGAAAGGGATGGCATACATCATAAGCTTCAGAAATCTGTTTAAACTTGGCTTCAGCATGGGTTTTGTTATTTGGGTTTTTATCAGGATGCCACTTCATGGCAAGCTTCCTGTAAGCTTTCTTCAAATCATCATCTTTAGCATTCTTATCAACTTCTAATATCTTGTAATAATCAACACCCATCTCAATTTCTTCTTCTTCTTATCTCTTTCACGATACTATATTGATTGACTGAATATATATATATATATAAATATATTATTTGCAGTCGATAAAATCAGATTGTTGAAATTGCGGTGTGTCTGAGAGATAATAATGATTATTATTATAATATATATATATATATGTATTGAAAATAAGTGATTGATGATTAAAAAAAAAGAAAAGCTTGGTGGTGTGTGGAAGCTCCCCAAGACTGTGGAACATTCCAGAGACGCCGAGAAATGCCCAACATAATTTTTATTTTTTTTTAACTTCAATTTCTTTGATTTTTGTGGAGTAATTTCAAATTTGTATAATTTAGTTTTTTTAATATGTGCCTTAAGGACACATAAAGGTGCATTAATACGTCTCGAAAATTAAAAAAGATCATAAAATTCTTTTAAAAAAAATACATTTATCAATTTCCATGAAAAATCTTGTTAACTTTTTCAATTCCCGATAAGAATCTTATTATCTTTTTCAATTTCCGAATCGTATTAAATGCACCCTTATGTGTGCCCTTAGGGCACATATTAAAAAAATCCTTCAAACAATAATTCCTAAATCCTAATACATAATGTAGTAGGATTAACTATGTATAATCTTTTTTTTTTTCATGATTTTTACTATTTATTTATTTATTTATTAAATCAGGGGATAAATTATAGTCAAATTAAAATATAAAATATAAAAAGTAAATGCAATTAATATAAAGTATGATAATTTAATTATAGATATATGATAACTTTTTAATAATCTTACTTTGATATGTGAATTAGGAATTTTAATTTTAAAAGATTAATTTATATATTTATAAATAGAACAAATTGCATTTTTGGTCCCTGTGATATTAACTTAGTGGCAATCTGAGTCCATTTTAACGATTCCGTCAATTATGGACCGTTAAATAGATCATGTGCCCCTCACATGAGGGGCAATTTCGTCCTTTTATAATACCTTATCCATTATTAATTAATCCACAATATATATATATGTATATAATCCTTAATAATCCTTATTTAATCCACACAAAAGGCTATATATTTTTTCCATCATCATCATTATCATACAACAACAACAACATCTGTAGCTTTTTTCATCAT
>JAOEHQ010016445.1:0-15268 GCA_025447715.1 Asclepias incarnata
AATCATCCCCCATATATCAATCATTTTTCTCGGCCGCAATCAAAAGTGGTGTTTGAGCTTATAAAATATATCGAAATGATAAACATAGTCCCAAATATTATATTTAAGATGATGTTACATGTATAAATGGGTTGTAAAATAAACATAACTACCTCCTATATTTACGGAGTATGATATAAAGTACAACTAACATGCATGTAATAACCTCTTAAACGATATCATCATGGGTTTGGATTATTTAGTAAAGCTCGTTAAGCCTCACTAGTACAAAAAAAAACTCAAAGAGACAGGTTATAGAGGGTATAGAGACCGGTTTTACAACCGGTCTCTTTGCTTAGTGGTCTCTAGACAGATTGACAACCGGTCTTTATGTTTTACATAGAGACTTGTTCTTTAGATACAAACCGACCTCTATGTGAAAAAATTTTCATAAATAAAATGATTTTCATTGGCCGCCAATTGTTTTCCGGGAGCCACTAATTAATTCAAATGTTCATTCATAATTGTAAAATGGTTTTTTCATTCATCATGTTTTAATCTAAACATTTATTCTTTATTAGTTGAATTCCGACAACACCAACTTGGTTGTAGAGATCTGAAAAAGAACTATTGTAAAACTCAATATGTAACCACTAAGGTACGTGGTGGTCTATTGGTTAGACATATGTTTTCAAAAGGGTGAAACTCTTTAGAGGTCACAGGTTCAATCCATGGTTCTTTTATAAAAAGATACCCTAGTGGTCACAGGGGCTTACTTGCTCAGTTGCTCTGACTCTGAGCTCGCAAAGAAAGTCAGCTATTGGGATTAGTCTGCTCGCAAAACAAGTAAGACACCCATGATTTAAAAAAAAAAACTCAATATGTCACCGGAGTTAAAATAGAATAAACAAAAGAAACTCCGGAGTTAAAATAGAATAAACAAAAAAATTGAAAGGCAATTAAAACAATCGATATACGTATAAATCTAAAGGCCCATATTCATTTCTTATTTTCTAAAAACTTTGGTAGTTTATGGATTAGAAACAATTATGTAGATCAAAGCATCACCTGATCATTCTAAAAACGTCTATAATTTACAATTTGTATTGCCTTTTTTATTTTATTTTAAACATTCATATATATAGTTCGACAACAACCTTCATCAAATCTTCTTTCGACCAAACAATTACAGAAAAAAAGGGTAAAAGATGTTGCAATTGTTCATTGCTGCGGTTTTCTCTACGTTGCCATTGACATTATACGTGCCACCAATAAGGAACCTTAATCTTTTCCTCGAGTCTTTCGAGTATATGTCCCATCACATAATCGTCTACACCCTTCACGTTTGCCCTCGCTTACGTTTTGCTATATCTCGGATGTTTTTCTCTATGATTCGCTCCTATCTCCACCATCCTAGATTACCTAATCAAAATTAATGTACTAATTGGAGCAGATATTTTGATCCTGTTTCATGCCTGTTTTAAAAATGTACCATTTTTATGTACCATGGATAATTGTATAAGATATGGACAATTTGTTAAAAAGACGATTGATGTAGACTTTTTTTTCTTTGTTTATTTGTACGTGTTGTTTTAATGTGGCTAGCATAACGATGAAGATATGAAAATATGATTGATTTGGAACAAAAATTAGATTACATCAATGGCTTGTGATGTTATCTTAGATCAGCTGTTTAATTAATCAAACGAGCATAAAATTTCATCTTATAATCTGTTTGCTTAACAACCTAATTATAAACATAAACGATTTTATTGTCGAATGTAAGATTGTTCGACAGACATTTCGATTCTTTTAGTTGACATGAATCAACTAGTGTTTTTACATGAAAATATAATGAGATATGTAAGCCTGTTACCCAAATCGCTTGCAACTTGTAAATTAACAGGTATAATTAGCTACATGATTAAAATGAGTGATTAAGAAATAGTAGATTGTAGGTTACAAAAACCTACTTAAAACATAGAAGAGGGGCAAAAATTGAGTGTGCTTCTTATAATGTTTTCTTTCGGCGACTCATGAGTTTTGTTCTATGAGTCGTCATATTTCCTTCATTTTTTGTGTCAAATTAAAAATTTATTATTACAAAAGTTAATTATGTTTTTCGTTCTTGTGGTAAGGAAATGACCAATATACTCTCTATGTGCAAGTCACATGCCTTCAATTTAAATGGACATTAGTAATTTCGACCAAAATCGTTGACAGAATGCGAATAGTAGGGATCATTGTAGTAATTTCTAAAAGATAAGGATCAAACCACTAATTTTTTGGCCACGACCGGGACCACAAGTGTAATTAACTCTTAATTTTATTTTTAACGGTCAATAAATGCTAAAGCCCAGAACTCCTTCCGGGGTGACCCAATAACGAAAGGTCATTACTAGCTGACTCAACCCAACCGTATAGAGCCCAGACTCAGTTGCATCAAATCTAGGTTAAACCCCACGGAAACCAAACCAAAGTTTGAACCTCCATTTCGTGAGCAAAACCTGAGTGCGTCACCACGCAATCGCTGATAAATTAAATATTTGGGTTCATAAATAAAAATAAAAAAGCTTTAAAAAGGTTTTTTCCATTTATTATACATAAAAATAAAAATATATGTATACCGTTGTATAGATTGGATCAACTTTATTAAAAAAAAAAAAGAGAAGAAAAGAAAAGGGGGAATGTAATGTTTACGCTTGCAGCAAAAGCTTTCTTCTCTAATTATGTCTCTATCTTCTTCATTACACAATTATTTAAATTTAAATAAAAAAAAATCAATCTTTTTAGTTGTTATATATCAATATATTAATTTGGGGGCCGTTTGTTATTTTCTTTTTAATCATCTCAGGTATGACTTCTAACCATATTCATGTTTCACTTTTCCGTTTTTGTCAATTTACTTTTTTTTGTAAAACTGCTAGGCCGTACCCGATAGGTCGGCTACCTTGTAACGAGTAATCGGGCTAAGCGGGGAGTACCCGGATAGGGATTTTTTTTATATAATTTTGAAATTATATGTATGACGTGTTCATAGGACCATAGTATGGTATATTAAATACTTCAAAGTGCAGACATAAACATAATTGTCCATAGGACCATAGAAATATGTTTAGAAACCCTTGGTCGTAGTGGTATTTGATGTGACTCGTCAACTAACATGTTGTTATGGGTTCTAGTCTCGAAGTGGACAACTTGTAAATATGGGGGTGTTTGTGATTGCTTATTTTAGTGCTTTATCTGCTTATTGACAAATACTATCTTGAAAATAAGGAATAACCATTGTAAATACTGCTTATCTGCTTTTTTTTAAATAAGGAATAAGCACTTTTAAATAAGAAGGTTAGGTACCCGCTTATTTTTTCTAGCAGATAAGCACTTATAAATAAGCAATCCCAAACACCCCATATGTGGAGTGAATTTTGGCCGAGTTGGATTGCCTCGGTCAATGACCGGTTAGTGATTAATCGCCGAGTAATCCGATTTTTACAACACTGTTTTCAGCTTTCATCCCATATCAGGCCATGTACTTTTCAATGACATGTAGGTACGAAATTGACCTGCGGGTATCATCTAAAAGTTCATCGGTAAAAATGGGATTGGGAGTGCATATAGTGCTTATAGCTTAAAAGGTGTGTCTCGCCTGATTTAAAACTAAGTGTGTTTTTCCCTTCAAATAAGCTAAAACACGGAGAATAGCTAACACTTCAAAGTTTAAACTGTATGCTGTTTAAAATGCTAAGCTATACGCAGTAGTACGCACTCCCAAACACCCCTATTTGTCTCATTTAGAACAGGATGAAAAGTACATCGATAGTTTCGGATGCAAGTTTTTGTGAACCGATGAATCTTTGTGTTAGTTATCTAGCTTTTTCCTCGCGATGATTGTTCCAGCATTATGAAACTTTATTCATTTGTTATTAGTTTATGCATCTCTATTAAATTAGAGACACCAATTTGATTAAATTACTTTACAACGAAGGTTTGTTACCTTAGAGTTCAACAAGTAGAGAAAAAATGTGATAAAGACGCGAAAGAGTTGATATAAATATGAATATTGAGTAGAAGTAGAATTTGCTCTAGCTAGGGCCTAGGGGTATGAGAGGGTAACTATTGTTAAACCTTTTGTAGTATGCCAAGTTGAAATCTTAGGGTTTTTTTTTCATTGGCTGTCAGTTAGATAGATTCAGTAACTACTTGAATTTTTTTTAGATCATTATATCAGCAGCATGCATTTTGCAGTGCTAAATGGTTTTGGCCGTTAATGATTTGCATATCTGTTTACTCTTTTCAGTGTTTGAGTTGTAGAGCTATAAGGTATTTTATGTATCGAGAGAACGTGTGTATTGTATATTTGGAGAAAACTTATATGCTGTCATGGCATGTAATTAACTGGGCAAAGCGTCATTGTGGCAAGTGACCCATTGGAACAGTTATATTCATGTCCAACAGATCGTCTTTTGTCGCAACAGTCATGGCATGGAATTGGGTCATCCAATATGTTGCAAAATTTAAGGAAGTAGATTCATCTGTTTTAGCTGGTATGTATGATTCTCGTTATTTGGTGATTTTCTCGTAAGGAAACAGTTATGCATGAATGATCATACTTCCCGTGTTTCAGGTCTGGTGAAAAAGGCACCTGCAATCCCAGATGATTTGGGAAAGGATGCAAGGGAGATTGTTTCTTTGAAAATTTTGGAGAGCTTGTTTATGCATGGAAACGAAGATATTGTTGTTACTGATATTTCCCAAAATACTAAAATCTCTTTTGATCCATCAGAGCGCTGTGAAGTTGTTTTGAACAAGATACTAAATGAGGTAACGTGGCTATTCGTTGAAAAAGTTAAAACAAGTCTAATAATGTTTGTTGAAAATCATTGTATTCCTTTATTTCATGTCTTATACTCTTATGAATGTAACAGACATCTGAAACACTGACGGAGTTAGAAAAGGAAAAATGGGATGTCCGTCCTTTCATATTGCATAAAAAAGCTTCTTTGCCTGAAAGCCCTGTACTAAAGGTAAAAACTAGTTTCTATTCATATGCACATGTCACTAATGGCCCAAGAAAAGAACATATTTGGCTTTCTTTACAATTTTACATCTTGCTGCATTGTTTGATGAAACAGTTTAAGGAAGCACTTCTTGAAGGCGATCACCCTCTTCTTGCATCATTGAAACAAAGGATTCGGTCAGAAGGTGTAGATGAAGATAGAAGTCCCGTGGTCGATGTCAGTCCTAGTGCTCAAAATACAGTAGCTATGGACGACTTGGTATCACGGCCTGGAAACGAAAAATGTAAGGGAGATGAAAGCCTGTTGCAACAGTCTGATCGCAGTGAAAGAAAAGAAGATGCAATGTGCATAGAACCCCCTGCAGAAGGGTTAGATGAAAACACGCTAACAGATCACATGGATCCTGCCATGTCAAAGGTTCTTGACGAGAGTTGTGATCATGCTAATATAGAACACGCTCAACAGCAGCCTCCTGTTGATGATGGTGTGCTTCAGGAAACAATGGATTCTATGGAGAATTTAGAGTTTGCTAGTGAATTTAAGGACCCGGAAGATGATATTCTACCAAATGCTTCCAATAGTCGGCCTTCCGGTGAAGGAAAATATTCCATGGAAACTGATAGTGAACTTGAAGCTGCTACCGATGGCGAGAGATACGATGATGAGAGGACTGATATTGCTGCCAAGAAGCATGCTTTTGTGAGCTCTCAATATACACCCAGTCAAGATTCCTTGGCTACACCTGACGGCACTGAGATATGTTTATGTTTGAAGTGTAACAGAAGTGGTCAGTTATTGGTTTGTGGTTCTGATGCTTGCCCAATCAAAATTCACGAGAGCTGTTTAGGTTCTGCAGCCACATTTGATGAAAATGGAATCTTTTTTTGCCCATTTTGTGCATATTCTCATGCAATTTCAAAGTATCTAGAAGTCAAGAAAAAGGCTTCCTTGAATAGGAAAGATTTACAAGCTTTTTTAGGCTCATCGGTCAAACGTAGACCAAAGACATCCTCTAAAAAAGGAGCTTACTTGGATATAAATGAATCACGAGAAATTGGGGCTACGGGTAAAAATCTTGAAGAAAATAACAATGAAGATACACCAAATAGAGGTAAAGAAGATTGTGCACCAGCCGACTCACTTCATCAGACAATATGCAGACCTCGTATGGCTAAACCACTACATAATGAAAAAGAAACTCCGATGTCCTTGGTGGCTGGTCAGTCAAAAAGACGCAGTAAGAGCGAATCGCCGCAGTAAGTTCTTCATCTTGGAAAAACTATTTTTTTTTTGCAAATGTGTTATAAGAGAAGTCGGAAATCCCACACAATGAATAATGCCTGTAATCATTTCTCCAAACACAAAGCCATGATAGGTTCACTTAACCTATGAGGTGCAACATGAGTGGGTTGGATGGGTCAAAACAGATTGGGTTGACATGCAACATTTGTGTTCGTTTTTTTCCTTGCATGTACAAGGTGAGAATAATTTTTAAAAAAAGTGTTAGTATTACAATAGTTGCACACATTAATTTGGTAAAAAAAAACTTTTAACCTGTTTCTTATGGTAAGAAGCTTTTAACCCCTTCTACCATGTCCATTTTACCTGACCTGTTTGAGTAAAAACACAACACTTTTGTCCAATTCATAAGCGGGTCAAAATTACTACTTTTGACTTGACCATCTGTTTTGTGTGTGAGAGCAAGGTTTCCACAATGAACAGTCATTCTTTGAGGCATTGCAATACACTAACTAAACAGTGTTTTTCTGTACGAATTTTTTGTACTGACATATGATGATGATTGATCAACGTATATTCTAATTTGCAGGAATTTTCCAACAATTACCTTAGCACGAAGAAATAAGCTCCAATGGACGAAACCAGAGGAGGATATGCTCAAGGTACTTGAGTTTCTTCGCCTGTTATGTGTTTTACCTAGGTTATGAACTTTTTCTACATGCTTTTCATTCGGACATCTCCATAAATAACCTAAAGATTTTTATTATTAAAAATGCTTATAGATAGACACTACTTTTTCATGCATTCTTCCAACTAAATCATTTGTATTCAAGTAGTTTAGACGATTACTGTAATAACATACTGTTATCATATCATGTGAACCAAGTCAAACCAAGACCGATCAATATCCGAATGGAACGGATTCGAGCTTCTCCTAGAATAGCTTCTGGTGCTAAATGAATTCATATGATATTATAAATGAATATGAGTAATTCAAAGGATAAATAGAAAGATTTTAAAGGATTCTTTAGTAATGAACAAAAGAAATAAAATTCTATCACATATCACTACATCATAGGCTTTTTATATAATCAGATAAATCCTTTATGCGCTTTTTTCTAAAACTTTGAAAAGTGTTTCGGGTCAACCCAACCTGCTTGTATGAAAAAGTTGCCCATTTTGATCCGAAGCTCGTTTTCAACATGTTACCTAACTCGTGGTTTTGTCATCTCTACTTCTACTACTAAATAAACGGCATGTAAATATTGTTGATGTCGGTTTTTGTTTCACCTTTTTCAGGAAGGGGTGCAGAAGTTCTCAATCGCCAATAATAAAGTAATTCCATGGAAGGAGATCTTAGATTTTGGACATGACATTTTTGACAGAAGTCGAACGACTATAGACTTAAAGGATAAATGGAGAAACATGTGCAAAGAAAAGGAGGCCTCAAAGAAACAAAAACTATAGAGTGTATGCAATATAAAATATTTGATGATCATCTTTTAGTGTTTCTTAACAAAGCTTTTGTTATTGATTTGTAAATATGATTCGGTTGTTTCCGGGGATCATTTTAGAGCGGGCGTCGTATTGTTTTGATTCTACGTGTGGTTCATAGAATTCTCGGGATTTGTTAGGCGTTTGGTGTTTGTATTCTCTACCTTCTTGCTAATTTTAGTATACATTAAAACATATTGCCGTTCAAAAAAAAAAAAAACGATTTTGCTGTTTTTGCTAATGAATGATGAATCCAGTATCATTGTTTCCGGCCCCTTGTTTCGCGAACCACTTTCTAATTTAATGCGCAATCGAATTTGAGCTCAAACACCTTAGTAAAATGAGACATGTGAACATATGCATATGTATATGTATAGATCCATTTGAACACATAGTTGCTGCTTCTGGTGTGTGTGTGTGTGTGTGTGATGCTAGTTAAGTTGGTGAATGAAAATGCATGGGAAATAAGTGATAAAGAGATTGAAACCGTGAATGTTCAGGAGAACATGTGAATAACAACTCGTGACAGTCTCCAATGTTTTGAGGTGGTTTAACATCATCAACATCATAGTATTCTACTCTCTTGTCTTGTGTGTTGTGTAGTATATGGAGTTGAAATGAGTCCACAAACAGAGTATCCTATGAGTGAAGTGAGACTAATCAGTAATTGATAAAAGGACAAATATGGTAATGTCAACTAGTTACCTTACCTACATCATTTAAGGTAATTACATTAAAGGATAAATAAGTTTCATGTTCGAACATTATAGGACGGGAAATGATAATTGTACCGCTACTTTTAATTAATTTACTATAATGTATAAGTTTTACAGAATAGGATACAAGACAGTGATGCTTATATGTGGTAGATTTATCACTTGTTGTGATACTGATATCACTTCTTTTTTAGAAAATAACTTAGAAACGACTATGGAGATATCGGGTTAAACCTCTTACATCTTAATAAAAAATACACATCTTTCTCGAATAAACTGAATAGAGAAAAACCAACTCCGTTGAATTTAAGGATAAAAAACAAACGTATACATGGAAATTGTTTTTGTTGAATCTACCAGCTATTTGTGATTTTTTTTTTCTTCTTATTTATCTATGAGTTAACCGACGGGACACATACACACCATGCTTGTCTCTCACTCATCGGTTAATTGACGCACACAACCGATGAGACGCTGCCAACAGCGTCGCTTAAGTGACGAGGAACCGACAAGACCGTTGAGACGAGCCTTAAATATAAATGTTTGAAAATGGTATTTTACAACTAACATTATTTAGTTACAAGTAATTATAATCCAGTATCTGTATTCTAACTTTCGGATATATGACCATCTGATAAGCGAAATGTTTCCGATATTTGAAATTTCGGATGTCAGATTTGAATGTCAATTTTGAATTTTCCAGAGATTTGGTTTTAAACACCCCTAGACTTATATCTCTCTCATACTTAATTATGTTTACCACTATTTCAAAAAGAAAAAGAAAATTACTTTAGGCAAAGAGAAATTTTCATAAAAATATATATCTTAACATTTTTGTTAAAAAATAAATCTGAAATAATGGTTTATATGAATGAACTTTACCAATGCATATAATTTTCATCATGGGCTTTGAAGTTGGTACACTCTACTAAACCCAACGGTCACATGGGCTTCAAAAATACCAACTTTCCAAAACGTGACAACATTTAAACCCAAGCTCGCACACTCCCTATATATACATAGCCCCCGCGCCCATTCACACTTCACTCACCACCTTCTCATCCCAAATATTTCAAACCAAACCAAACCCATATGGACAACTGCCGTAGAACCACTGCCCCTTTCAAGCCATGGAAGAAAGGCCCAACCCGAGGCAAAGGCGGTCCACAGAACGCAGCATGTGAGTACCGTGGTGTCCGCCAAAGAACTTGGGGTAAATGGGTTGCAGAAATCCGCGAACCCAAGAAAAGAACCCGATTATGGTTGGGTTCTTTTGCCACTGCTGAAGAAGCCGCTATGGCTTATGATGAAGCCGCTAGACGACTTTATGGGCCGGATGCTTACCTTAACTTACCTCATCTTCGGTCCAACTTTAATCCCTTGAATAAGTCACATAAGTTTAAATGGTTTTCTTCAAATAAGTTCATGTCAATGTTTCCATCAACCGGTTTGCTTAATCTTAATGCACAACCAAGTGTTCATGTGATACATCAAAGACTTCAAGAGCTAAAGAAAACTCAAGCATCTTCGTCTTCTTCATCGAGCTCAAATAGTTCGTCTGTTGTTGATCAAGTTAACCATGAACAAGTTCAAGTTACTAGTGAGAAAGCCCATGTCAAAGAATGCATTGAAAAGCCTCAAATCGATCTCAATGAATTTTTGCAACAAATTGGAGTGTTGAAGAAAGATGATCATAAAGAGATCGAATCTTCGACTTCAAAAGATGGTGGTGTTGCAGAATCAGATTTGGGAGAAGAGGATTTCAACTGGGATGTGTTGAGTGAGCTTCATGGATCTCATGATCATCATTATAATATGTACGACATTCATGATCATGTTCATGTTAATGATCATGATCAAGAACTAGTATTGCCTACCACAATTTGGAATTTTTAAGATGGCTTTACAAGATTATAGCAATATATTCGACGTAGTACGTAGGATTCAGATAAGCCTGTATAACGTAATGACACGAATATGATCAAATCTATGAACGTACGTACGTAGAGAAAGGGTGCATCGATATCATGCGTTTGTTTGATGTCGTATGTACGTAATGATATGATAGACTATATTTTCGATCGTTTCGTGAAGATAATTCTATAATGGCCAACTTCGTAGCTTGTCATTGTAGAGAAATATTGATCAGTCAATGAATCATGTTAAGTGTTTGGATCTTTGGTTTTAAAGTAAACTTCAATATTGGATAAACAATATGAGATAACTGTTGTAACATGTGATATAGTATCTGCATGTGTTTTTGTAACTTAAAAGTTTTAGTACAATAAACTTTTTTTTTTTTTTTGACAGAATTTAAGTATCGGTCAAATTCTTAAATTTACAACAACAACAACAGTACCCAAAGGTACAGAGACTGCTTCCATTACCTCCGACCAAACGGGTAAAGAACATGGTGAGAGTAAGAGATAAGTAATCATACCTGTCGGCCGCGTATCACATGTCTACATTAATAATAGAGTTATGAAAAGAGTTGTGAAAAGGAGGGATGTCAATATTACACACTAGCTTGTCACTCCAATCTTTTAAAAAACACAATATGGTACACAGTACACACAAACATTTTGAACCCAAGAGGAGGAATTCTAAGGGCGACAAAGTGAATCGATTTCTTTCCTTCTTCTAGTTTGTGAGCTCATCGTTATCACTCAAAACACATTAAAATATTTGAACCCACCCCGGCCTACATGACTCTCCTCACCGGCCCTCTGCCTCCCTGAGAGTCACTTGGCTATCAGGGGATCGCGTTCACATCCTCTCCCGCGATCCCCATTCCGAACACTCTTGATTAGACCATCTCAATTGTCACAAGTATTTATAACCATTGTGTATACTGTAGAAGATGCTTCTATGTTGATTAACTTGATTGTGCCAACAAAAGTTCTTTGAATCTAAGCTCAAAAGTACAAAAGACTGGTCTTTTGGTCAAGGGTAGTGATCCGTACACCACCTATTTTTAGCCGTACACCACCAAACATGCTTAACATTATTGTACAGTACAATATCTTAAAGCATGTTTGGTGGTGTACGGCTAAAACATGATGGTATACGTATCATCACCCGGTCAAAGACACGCATTATTTTCTTCTTTTTAAATAATAATAATAATCATACCATCTTTCCCACATAATGGGTCAGATAAAATTCTTGATACATCTTTTAGGGAATGCCTCAAACAATACGTTACAAAGTGCAAGGCCAGCTTTGTGTGTTCCAGAAAACACAACTTGTGCCCAGAAAATGTGGGGCAACTAATGTTTCAATCTCACCAATGAGCTTGAAGAAATACTAAAAATCTCCATAACGCTATTATTTATATATAAGAGCATCACGTCCGGGGCCAACACCGATGTAATGGATTGGCACACCAACTAGTTCTTCTATTCTTTCAACATATTGGCGCGCAGTCTTTGGCAGATCAGAGTAGTTTCTTATAGAAGAGATATCAGTATTCCACCCAGGCATACTTTCATAATCCACCTAAAACACACAAAATAACAAGTCATCCAAATGATGTATAATCTTCGGACAAGATACAAAAAAAAAAAAAGACAAGAAACTACATGACTCCAGAAATTGCATCGTTAGGACACTATATTGATCCATGACTTATGAATTGCTTCAATGCAGGTCATCTCATATTACTAACTAGTAACTAGTAAAATAAAATTAATTAGCATTTAAGGAACTAGTGACATGGGTTAAACAGGTCGAAGGTCACCCGAAGTTTATTGTTAATGCATATCAACATCTCCAAATTTGATGATTATTCAAATTTGGGCAAAAGGATGTTTCGGGCTAACTCACCAAACAACATACTGTTTTTGACCCACTAGTCCATTATCACATTTTGTATCCTCTACTTTCATGAGACTTCAGTAGTATTCAATCATTCAGTTAACACCAAAAAGACTTGATTATTATGCTTTTCCTAAAACCATAAATTTTAAAAAGGGTTTATGATTTGCTCTAACCAACTTCCCCTGAATTGTTGATTCTCTAAATATATTTTTTTTAGTTTTTTTTGCCTGTAAAATCTATTTGTCTAATTTAAACACATAATTTAGGTGCATTTCTTAATAAGACTAATAAACTTTAGAAATTTAATTGATAAACTCAGGAAACAAGTTCACTTTTTTTAATCTACGTTTAAATAACACAAATAGATATAGGGACGCAACAGCTTAGAAACTAACCAACAAAATGGGGAAAGCTCGGTTAGATCTTTCAAAAAAATAAAAAAAATGAAATCAAGGAAGAGAAGAAAAAGCTGGAACTTGCCTTTGACTGCTCTAGAACATGTAAATCAGCAGGGAAAGAATTGATGGGGGTACCATCAGAATTTTTGTAAGAAACACCCAACTGAATCTCAGGAAGATCGGACAAAACATCTAGCTTGGTAAGATTGAGGGAAGAAAATCCATTTATTTGACAAACATATTTAAGAGCAACTATATCGAGCCAACCACATCTACGAGGACGGCCGGTGGTCGTGCCAAATTCTTGACCAGAAAACCGCAGAAGGTCACCAGCTTTATCCAATAATTCTGTTGGGAAAGGGCCAGATCCAACTCTAGTGGTGTATGCTTTAACCTGCACCAAGAAAGCAATTATTTACAACTAAGTGGAGAGCTTTATATCTCAAGGATTTATTAGAGCCTAGAGGTTGAAATTTCAACCCATTACCTTATGAATATGTTGATTCGAGTTGTGCTTTAACTCATATTGGCTCAAAGAAACATGTCAAATGGAAAAGTTAATTTAAAGGTCAAAAAGGGTTCAAGTAGTCAAGGGTCTCCTGAAGTGTATTTTTAATGTATAATACCCTCCTAAACCGTGTTAAAAGTAGATCATGGTTCAAATAATATGTATTTTGTTATTGTATTTGACACAAATTATTTATAAGAAAGTTCAAATGTTAGGAAGCATCTAAGATTAACCAACGTGTTTCAACTAGTAGAAAAACTAACCATTTTGACCCGTTACATAACCCACCCATTCTGCCACATCTAAAAGTATATAAAGTTGGAATGATCCAAAACAGGTGAAGTGGTGGCTTACCACTCCAATAATATCTCCAAGGACTCTGGGAGCAATCCCTAAACCAGTGCATATTCCACCAGCCGATGGACTGGAAGAAGTTACAAAAGGATATGTCCCAAAATCAATATCCAACATAGTTGCTTGACCACCTTCCACCAAAATGTTCTTTTTCTGTGATATTGAGTCATTCATGAAATGAACTGTATCACAAATGAACGGTTCCAGCCTCTCAGCAAATCTTTTATACTTTTCCACTTCTTCCCGAAGCATATCAGGGGTATACTTAAATTCTTTAAACCTTGAAGCTGCATCTGATAGTAAAAGATCAAGCTTTTGAGGGAAAGTATCCATATGCCTTAAGTCACTTACTCTTATACCATTTCTAATGACTTTGCTAGAGTAACATGGTCCAATTCCTCTTTTCGTGGTTCCAATAAAAGATTTGGCTAATTCAGCTTCTCTAAGCCCATCTACTTCTTGATGAAAATCAAATAATAAATGAGCCCGGTCAGAAACTAGAATTCTTCCATTGCAGGAAATCCCGTTTGATTCAAGGCCATCAATTTCTTTAAAGAACCCGGGAAGGTGAACCACGACACCATTTCCCACAACACATATAGTTTCCTCATTGAGAATCCCTGAGGGAACAAGATGAAGTGAAAACTTCTTGCCTTCAGAATTGTAAATAGTGTGCCCAGCATTTGCTCCACCCTAAAATTAAGACGACAAAAGGTTAGAGGAAGGTAAAAAGACCACAATGCCCTTAATTATATATGTACATAGCATACAAATGAAACTTACATTGAACCATTAAACTTAACCAGAAGTGGATGTAAAGTGTCAGCTTGAAAGGTGGATGGAGTTAATTGTAAACACAAAACCTAGGTTGGGTTTGATTACAAAGTTGAAACGGTTTTGTAATAAGATTGCAGAATTTTGAACTTTTGGACTCAATTCATAAGTCAGGAATTTTGTAATAACTTAATATTAAATTAGGTAGAGCTATGAGAAGCTAAGCAGCAAAGAAAACTTCAAGTGCCTGAATGGTCCGGCATATTTTCATGGTTTCATCAGGCTTTGGGCATGTTACCAAGTTTTACCGACTCTTATCAACCAAACGAAGCTAGAAGCCATACCTAGACGTATTATATACTTGATTTAATTAGGATAATAGAATCTATTCTATCGGGCTTACGAAACTGACTAATCAGCTTAACTTTACCATAAAAATGACTAATCGGCTTGCGGCTTTTTATTTTTAATTGTTTGGACTCCATCTTTGGTGGGCCCCGAAAATCCATGGGAGTCCAGTTGTCAGACTATGCATGGGACCAAAACCATTGCTACACAGACTGGGCCCACGTAAAGCTCTCCATTACGAGACCAAAGTGGCCCCAAAAATCATTTGCACCTAGTGTAATCGGCTTAATTTGTTTAACCTGTCAAACTTGATTAGTCTGCTTGGACCACTTCATCAAGCCAAAAGACAATGCATATGCTTATCATTAGAAGATTGGGTCTTATCCGCTGGTGATACCATATGATCTAACTTCTAAGTATCTAAACCGGCAAAGTGGATGATATGATCTATTGGCTAATAGATCATGACTAGACCGATGTGCATCTAATCTATACAGACGGATCCTGAACAAAATCAACGCATTCATTTAACTTTGTCATATGATGATAGGTTTACGGAGAAAACCTACAAACTCCCAATGATAAAACCCGTAGAGTGGGTGAGACTCCAAGAACAAGAGA
>JAOEHQ010016456.1:0-26295 GCA_025447715.1 Asclepias incarnata
CCCTGGTTTTTTAATGTTTTCTTATTTTGGATTTAGTTTTTGTTCTCCCATGTTCTTCTGTTACCATATTTTTTTTTGGGATCATTTGTGCTTTATGAGAGTAAACAAATCACAAGGCGCCAACATTTTGGATTTTATTTTATGAGAGTGCACACATGTACGACATTAAACATTTTGGTTTTTAGAGTTTTTGGCCCCTGGTTTTTTAATGTTTTCTTATTTTTTTTATTTACGTTTCCAAAAACCGCCGCCGCCCATCGGGCGGCATGAACGCAACTAGTTGTAATAATTTTGTAAATGTCTACAACTTTAGCTAGATACGGTTTTTCTTTTAGTTTCTAGAAGATGATTATATATATAAGATAAATGGTAAATGTTCATTTGCAAATCATAATTAAAATAAAAACTAAAAGATAAATCTCAGCCACACATTTCCTTTATTTTTTTTCCTCCTCCCCTTCTTCCTTTTTTTAATTTTTTTTTACCTTGTTTTTTTAACTTTTAATTTCTTTTAAATAAAAGCTCATTCCAAAAAAAATAAAATAAAATTCAAAGGGCGTAGCCCATCAGTTCAGGGCGGAGCTATGGCGGCTAACGGCGGAGCTCGTCAGGTAGATCATCCCATCATCGATCACCCCTATTACCTATCACCCCACCAGTTACCCTTATTAATACCCTTAAGGACGGAGCCCGTACCGTATCATCATCTGGAAAAGAAAAAAAACAATTTTTTATGGGTTTTTATTAAAAAAATAATGAAAAAAACAAGGTAAAAAAATTATTAAAAAAAAATGAGAGAAATGTGTGACTGAAATTTGTCTATTGATTTTCAACATTTTTTTAATTTCCATCTGATTACAACCCATGGGACATCCAAACTCACCAAAGGCATAACTACTTAATATAATTTAACACTCGTGATATTCCGTTGGTATGTGGTAGGTATTGTTGTAGCAACCGAAACTATTAGATCTGTAATTTGTAAACATAAAGAAATCATGGAAACTAAAGCTCTTTCAATAAGTAGTCAAACATTGCTGTTTTTTCACCAACCTTCCATCAGACCATCACCACCTACCGCTACCAAACCTCCTCCAAATAAATCATAAATAATATCACTAAAAATTATAACATCACAAATTATTTTCACTCTTAAAGCTTCGTTTAAGAAATCATGCGCAATTAACATAATCATATTTTTACTGGTTCCCTTAAGTAAGTGCACTACTTTGGTTGGTTATTTGTAAGTTGTAACACTTGATAATTTGGTCCTGCGTTCTTCTTACAAGACAATATAGATAGATTACGAAATGTTAATGTTAATTAGGTAAATAGATACTATGGACAAACTGATTAACTTGTCATGGACTTCAAAAAAACATGGTCTTAACTTGTAATATACAAATATAAGATATGCAAAACAAGACATGTTACTCTAGCCGAATATGCAATAATAATAATAGACTTACATGTTTTTAACTCTTTTGTTGTCTGAAGTTGAGTTCCTGATTCCCTTGGCTGTTACAGAATAAGGTGCAGATGCTGATCGGAGAGAGGGTGACTTGTCAATGTATGCATAGCGTTCATTGCCATTCCAATGCAAAATGATCCGGTTTGTGGAGGCATGCGACCAACTATCACCTGTAAATATCAGATGAGTGTGAACAGCCCATATAACAAAAGTGCTGAAGAATTGTGCAATCAGAAGGAAAGCAAATTATTTCTTGTTCTCCATGACAAAAGATTTGACATTTGGAATTAGTTTAACAAGTTACCAAGTGCAAGGGCTAAATGGAATGAGCCATCTGAGTACTTGGTGGTCACTTGATTTAGGACAACAATCTGCTCAAAAGGAACAATCAAAATAAATACACCATCTACATACGAGTACAGGACTATAGCTTTAAATGAATACTAAAACATCTCAGGGATCATATAAGAGAAGTGATTTTTGAAATTATCTTACTGCCACTCCAAATTTTGTGGCAAGTTTCATCAACTTCAAGGCCATTCCACCAAGTACTCTTGTCCTCAGAGCCATGTCATCAAAATCTTGACGGAAGTGAAATGTGATGCTATCAATTATAACCACCTTAACCTGTAAATATACCATACACAACTGTATTAATGACAATAACATATGTGATGAAATATCTAAAAGAGTACTTGTACATACATCTTTATGCTCTGTGATGAACTTCTCTAAGTAATTGATAAGAGCAATTTGCTCGGTATAACTGCATACACGGAAGTAAAATATATTGTCAAGAAAATCTTTGGGCTTCATCTTAACTTCACATGCTTGCGATCCCTTGTGGTACAAACGACTGTATTCTACCATGTCATCCCCACAAGATTCTGCAATTTGTAAAGCACGTTCAACCATGAAGCTACCTTCGGTATCTAAGATCAGAAGACACAATGTTAAGCTTTCATAAGACGACAAAAAAACAGACTAGTAAGTGTTAAAAGGTAAAAACACAACGGACTAGAAACTTACCTATGTAAATGGCCTTGCCTCCAAGTCCACCATAATCATACGGGATCTGAACATTTACTGCAAGTTGAATTCTGTATCTTGTGTTAGCAACACAATAAGAAACGCAAAAAAACATGACCGATAAAAGCCAACTGCTAACTTATACCCGAGTTGTGTTTTACCAATGCCTGGAACTCCACCTAATCAGGAAACGAACAAATCATTAAAAGAACCAAAATTGACTGAAAAAGTATCTGAAACAACGAACCAATCTCAGTCACTTCTTTGCAGCTTATTCCTCCACCCAAAATATTATCCAAATCAGCACATGATGTAGTAATACGCGTAAGGGTTTCCTCTTCCTGCAGCATATCCCAGGCACTCTGGGCGCCTGCACGAAATGGTAACCACAATCACGATCATACAGTTTTAGTGCATTAAAGGTAGAGGTAACACAATTGATTCTGCTGAATCTTTTTGAAGAGCAATATATACAGTAATTAACAAACTATAAAGAATCTAATAAGAGGGCATACCATTGACAATACTAAGACTGCTACTAGTGCTCTCTAACCTTGTACCATCTGATACACTCTTTAGAATTTCAAGTGCCTCTGTTTCTGAGATCTTCAGTTCTGTTCCAATGTATATCACAATAAAAATTGAAGGAAATTGTTATGCTGAAAGTAATGTACAATATATTGCAAGTTTGCAACAACCACAGAAAGAGTATTAGGCATAAAAGTTTCTTGAAAAAGATGGCTCCAATGGGCCAGGGTGTCAAATTAAAACTTCCATAATGCAGTTTCAGTGCAAACAAAAAGGGGTTTTCTGGCAAAAATACATCTCTACTTTCCTTCAGTATAAAGGCCTCGCAACAAAAGGGTGGGTTTATAAAATGAGAAAACTCACCAAACTAACCTTCCTTAAAGTTCCTTTGCAAATGAGAAGATACTTATAATGTGAAGATCATGTTCAGTTGCAGATTTGTTGGACAAAGCATAGCACTAGCATCAATTTAAGCAATATCCCAACAGGAGGGTCAATATAGTCCAAAACTAACAGGATATACATGCAAAATTTAACTTCTCCTCAAGTTAGTGCATAACTAAGATCATGCCCAACTTGCAATGTATATAGTCAATCTGGCTTTCACATAAGAGTTTGATAGGATAGAGGCCAACTATGTTGCTATCAGATGTGAATTGGATGAATAAGAGAATCCATTGAAGTCCAACAAAATGATAGTCAAATTCAATAAATTTTGGTTATCACAATAGAGCCTTATTACGTTGCTTGTACAGATGACACGTTCTCTGGGAACCCTCGTTCCATGTCATCTTGCATATAAATCAGCCACAATCAAATTATGGACAGCAATGTCCAAGTGACGGGTATGCAGAGCACATATAAACTGACTGACTATGAGATGTAATTGTTACAGGATATTTGTTCTAATACTGCTAAGTTTTAATAACGAATTAGGGAAATAAACCTTATGTTATTTCTTGAAAAAGGACTTACAATATAAATGTTATCTGAAAGATTATGATTATTGTCACTTATACACAATAAAAGTAACGGATAAGAACTTCCTTCTTCTAATTGATGTATGCCATATATGCCATGATTATTAATTTTTGAAACTCTGGAAAAAAAGGACTGACCACAAGAGCCGAAACAGAAGTTTGTAACTTTGGCGAAAAGAAAAATCTCTAATGGGCTATATCAGTATCACTACCTTAGAACAAATGCTAATCAGATATAGCCCGTGCCGTGTGCATGATAATAGAGCTCTTACGATCCTTAATAGTTTTTACCATCAAAAGAAACAACGACTGGATTCTAACCCTATAATAGTAACGGGTAAAGACTTTGTCATGCGATACGTGTATATAGTCACATTCGCATAACAATCTAGTAACTTCCTTGTTCTCAAGAGACTCCCACATCATTTCTGTAAACAAAAAGATGAAACTTTTGGTGACAAATAAGCACCTTACTATAATCTTGTTTACACCCACCTACACCGTTAACTATCTCAGTAAACTCTTGTAACACAAAATCTTAGTGTAAATAACACAATAATAACAGTAATAATAATGAAAAAAATGAAATAATAACAGTTAATTAGACATTTTATCAAACAGTTGGTGAGCAAAATATATATATATATATATATATTTTTTTTAAAAGAGAGAGAGAAGAAAAAAGTAGACCTAGAGAAAGTTGAGAAGGGGGGATAGAAGAAAGTGAAGCAATGGAAGTGTAGCCTGCAGATATTAATTTCCCTTTCTGTGATGCTGACAACGGCAATTTTACCACCTCCATTTTCCTCTCAATTTTCCCGCCAATTACCTTTGTCTTTTCCTTTTACTTTTAGAAGAAGAGGGATAGGTTTTGTGGACCGGGCTTTGAGATCCGTACTATATTTTGGGCTCTGATGGTCGAAACTCCAAAAGAAAAAAAAAATAATAATTAAGAATAGCAGTAGCACAGCGCCACAGCAGATTGAATAATTTGTGATTGAAAAAAAAAAGAAAAAGAGCGAGTCATTTATTGCTTTTAAAATAATTTTACTCTTTATAAACCATACAACATAATTTATCAAGTTAAAATATAACTTAGAAAGATCTCTATTCAAATTTCATATCATTTAATAATTGAATGAGACCGTATATAATATAATGACTAATTGAATCTTTTATTATTGTCAAACGTTTAACATATACTCTGGTTAAAATAGGTACCCTACTACATTTTTTTTAATGTCAAATTAGCTACAAATAAACATTTGTACACAAAAATATTGCCCTATAATAAATATTAACTCACATATATGACACTACACTGCGAGTTAAACATATCACTAAATGTTATGACTAGCAAACTCCAAATTAATATAACCCTTTATATCTCAAAAAGTTAACAATAACTTGTATTCTTCAATAAATATAAAAACAAAAATCTTCTTGCAAAGAAACGTAAGTGTGCATTTGGTAAAGAGAAATTCAGATAAATGAAATAAATCAGATAAAGAGCAATAAAGAGAAATGAAATTAGTTGAAAAATCTAATAGATTTTATTGTTTGGTAAAGATGGAGTTGACCTGAGAAATGATTAAAAAAAAAAAAAACATAATCAAGAATGTGGAGTTCACTATTTAAGTGTTATATGTATATATACAAATATACATAATGTACTTAAAAGTTTGAAAAGCTCGATGAGTATTCGACTGACCTCGAGTTGCTTGATAAAAGTTCGACTCAGTTGCAGCCCTAATTGTCAAGTCATAATGAATCTTATGTGACAATTACAAATGCTTACTTGTCATGATAAGAATTCATGTCTTTTTTTAAGTTTTATAAATGAAAATGAAATGATTTGAATTTCAAAGTTCAAATTCTTGAATTTTTTAATTTAAATATTTGAATTTGAATTATATAAATAATCTTTTATGATTCTTAAATGTTTAAATATATGATTATTGGATATTTGAATATTGAAATTCTATAAGATTTTATATGATATTTGTTTTACATTTCGTAAATGAAACGCCACTGAATACGTCATTTATAAATTTATTTAAATATTTTGGAACTTTTATTTTCATATTTCAAATGTTTGACTAGAATTATTATATATAAATATTCCACACCTTTTAAGTTTTATATTTAACTTTTATACAATCAGTTTCGATTACTGTTATTTTAATTTATTATGGGGTTAACCTCCGTGCTGTGTGCAGGAGTTAACTACCTGCTGTTGCCCTCACATCAGGGGGGGGGGGGACTTTGTTTATTTCATCACGTGGAACACAGGGGGCTGTTTTTTGTGTGTGCAGGAGGCTCCTGTTTGCAGGATTTAACATTTCCCCATTTATTATTTATCTTATAATTATTTGATTTTATTTTTATAAGCATTAATGATTCGATAATAAAATAGTTAATTTGCTACATTATAATTATTATCATCTATATATTTTCATGAAGCCTGCCTACACCTAGTTTTTTATATGCAAACAAATTTTTTAATAAGTTATAGATTAGTAAACTATTCTAGTTAATAAGAAAGAAAGATTTGTTATTGGATCCAGTCATAATTTCTCCCAACCCACACACACACACAGAGGATCCGGATTCCCGTCCTTCCCAGGCTTTTCTCTTATCCCTGACTCTCAATCCAAGATTGATTTACCATCTTCAGGTACCTCTCCTTTCTTCATCCATCATTTCCATTTTATTTTTATGATATAATAATAATAATAATCATCCTATTTCATTAGTTTAATTGTTTTTGAGGTGGACTTCATCAAGTAGTAATAGGTTGTAGATACCAATAACTGTGTGGATACTTAGCCTTTCAGGAGTAATATACATTCATACATACCTTAGAGAAGAAGAAGAAGACGTATCGTGTAAAGAGACACTTTAAAATGTACTAAGTCACTAAGTTTAAAGTCTAATCAACACTATCTTCCAAGTTTAAGTTACCCTTTTCTCTACAGTCCTCATTTGAGTATCTGCGAGTTTATCTACATTCAGAAAATCCGAGTGAGTCTGTACTTCACCATGGACAATATCACTTTCCTCTGTGACCCACTCATTGCTATCATCCAAACAGATTGGATCAATGACAGTTCTATTATCATAACGACCATAAACAAGTAAATGAAAGAGGTTTTCTCTCTTCAGGTTACCCGGGGAGGGCGAGTATTTAACTTAGATGTACGCAGGGTATACCCACGATTGTTTCCAAACCCTTTTCTGATCCATCCCCAAGATGTTTGCTTAAGGATTTTCAAACTTGAGACCTCTTATGAGGACATCTGCACTAGCCCACCTTGGTGGTGGTTAATTTTGCCAATAACTCAATAGTCATTGGAGATGAAAAAATAGGCGATATGGTATAAAATAGCGGTTGGAGACTTTCGGTTTTGATAACATATTGACGTTGGGACAAAAAGGCCATCGCTGCAAGCCATAGGCAGCGCCTTCGCATGTCCTTGGGCACTGAGCACTCACTGGTAGTTCTGGAGCACAGTTGAGTCTCGGTGAGGTGGTTGTAACTTGTAACAAAATGAGAAGAGTTATATAATTGAAAGATAAACTTCCCTTTCTGTTCCCCCCCTTGTTTTTTGGTCTATTACACTACAAGAATAAACAAAAAATGGGAACACTTTCTAAACCTTCTATTATTTTAATGTTCTGACTTCCAATCGTATATTGTTTATACCCCTGTCTTGGTGCCAAACGTCTGTTGGCACCATTCTCTATTGTTGTTAAATTGTATCAGAATACAGTTGCAGGTTCTTGCATGGTGCCAGCAACTCTAATGCCATCACCTGGCTATCTTGATAAGCTTTGTACCACCAGATATTTGAGATCAAAGGTGTCATCTGTCCATTTTTCATCCGACCTTTTAAGAAATTCACCCTCTTTCAGGAAGACATTGTATACTCGGTTTTGGATCTTCCATTTGACACAGCCACTCTTCGTCAAGGACCTGAAGTGAGTGAAAAATTTCTTTGTAAATGGATTGTGTTAATTGCATTGTGTTGACCAGTATATACATTCTTCGTCAATTTACTGCTTAAACACACTGCTTTAGATCACTGTCAGAACATTCACTTATAACCAATTTGATCAGAGAATAATCGAAGCATATGTGGTTTAAGAAAACTTTCAACGGAAGTGGCAAACGTACACGAGGGGTCCAAAGTATAATTTAGTTTTTACACATTACTCCACTCGTTTTGCAAATAAATACAACAGTTTCCTCTTAGGGATGCACCAAAATAAATGCAATTTTCATGTGAAAGTTTCAATCTAGGATGACCTCTTTTCTTACTACTAACCACTAATATGTTGATGTAGTTGATTTTGGTTGGTCATTAGTGAGGGGTATGCAGTATGCACCAAAGGGCTTTTGGCCTGGAGGTTTGAGGTGAGTTTGTGACCTGACAACCAAAAGGTTCTTTGTTATAGTTCTACTTGTGACAGATGTGTAAATAAGTGGTGATGTTGTGAGGATACCTTTCAGAAAGAAAAAAGAATGTTGTGAGGGGTATGATAAATATCTGCCTAGTAGTCAAACACTATCTTTAAAATCTGTGTTTTGTTGAATATTGCATTTCTTTTCGGATGTATAGAGTAGATTTTGAGAAATATAGGAGGATATATATAGGTAGTTTGGTTAACATATGTGCCTAGAATAAATTTCGATGTTGCGTTGTGACTCTGATTGGGTAAAAGTGCTAGTTAAAGTTGTACTCCATTTTTCTCACTGAAATTGCAACTAATAAAATTTTGGTAACTTAAACTTAATCGAAGACCATTTCTCTTAAATCATGTGATCAGTTAAGTGTTCCAAGTTTCATCTATTAAGGGAATTTTAAAGTCCTCTTATTTGATGATGGTTATTTGCTGCATAGGAAGATGACATGGCATATAAGAAGCAGCGCAGATGGCAGCGCCTCATCCACAAATAATAACAGCAACGGAACTAGACTCATAAGGACCATTAGAGCCTTTCAAGTTAGAATAAATGCACGAATTAAAGACTTGAGAAAGGATCTTCCCATGAAACTGCTATTTTTCTTGACGGGTTTCTATTGTTCAACGGCTTTTGCTACTGTTATAGGGCAAACTGGTGACTGGGATATTCTTTCTGCTGCTTTGGCTGTGGTTGTGGTGGAGGGGATTGGGGCTCTTATGTACACAGGATCGCTTCCTTTATTTGGGAAGGTAAGAAACTTGATTACCATGTTCAATTATTGGAAAGCTGGCCTTTGTATGGGTCTTTTTCTGGATTCTTTCAAGTATTAGAGATGTCTTGTTTCTCAACAATCTTCCGTTAGTAAAGACGGCATTTTCTTCTCTCCAAGTACAGGGATGATCTATAATATCATGGCCATGGTTTATAAAATTGATGGAAATTCTCTGGTGTGATCCTAATCAATTCTTTTGAAGTGAATTTCATGAAAATGTCGTACTTGGACACGATAGAGTATCTTGTGGTTCAAGAAATCTTGCTAACTTGATTCTTTTAGTGAAATATGCGATTAGTGCCACACAAATGTAGATACGACCCTAAAGATAAGAAGGCATGAAGTGGATCCTACATCCATATTATCTCTTTGGATCCTTCTAGGATGATATATAAGTTAATTTTTTGAGGAGGGTTTTGCCGAGATAAAAACCATGATTTGGCATAAAGAAAGGCAAGACCCAAAACGAAGAAACTGACAGGCCGTTCAAACCCTCAGTCTCAATTTTGGATCTGGCCCTGCTTTTGATCAGAGAATTGAACTATCGCCGAAATGCAGATAACGTATAATGAAGTATTCATAGTGGTAGTCAAAAATTGGGTTCCGTCTGAAGTGCAGAAATTCATTTTGGTACAGTAAGATATTGTTAATGTTACTTTTAAATGATTTGTTTGTAGGATATATTTTGTACACAGATAGAAAGCAGATATTTGTTTCTAAGTTTTGGTGATTCAATTGAATTTGCCGTGTTAGTCCTGTACAGCTTCCTTCATAAGATTCTTCCACTTGTTTAGTGGTTAGAGTCGGACAATTTTTGACCCATTTATGTATGTATTGGTTGATAAGTTGATTCACTTTTATAACAGTATTCAGTTGTATACTTGTATGTGTTCAAATTTATGCATTTATAGCCGTTAAAAAAAAGGTTATTTACTTTTCGTTTTTCAGGATTGTGGTGTAACACTGTAACACCTACGCGGCTTGGCATATTCTTCACAAATTTCCAATATCCATGCTTTTAACGAGATGGTGAACTTGAAAAATAGGCACACAACAGCGGATTCCTTCAAATTGGATGCAGAAGAAACAATGCTGATGAGGAATTCATCTATCTAACTAAGGCTGTTCTTGAAACACGATACCTTAATGATCCTACACTTAAAAATGTCAACCGAAAAAGAGGAATTGGTGAAATACCTATAAGTCAGTACATTATGGTAAAGATATTCTTTGGTACTATCAGTATTTCTTAATCATATATGACAGTGGTTTTTTAAAAGACAATAATTAGGATAAATAACTGTTGAGGGTCAATATCATCAGACCCATTTTGACCCGAACATGTTCCAATTCTAAATATCCTACTCACCCATTTTGCCAGCAATAACAACAGTAGTTGGTTTGGTGGAGACCACAAAGGGAATTAATATTAAACATTTTCTCTAAAACCTTAACAAACAAATCAACCCATATATATATATAACAAGTCGATTGCATGTATTAGCTCATAATTTCAATGTCCAAAAAAGGAGGAAAAAAAGTACAAGATTTTGTCAAACAAAGGTTCAATTGCTTTGCATACAAGAGCTTGAATGAACTAAAGAACTAATCTCTAATATCATTTTAAAACCCTTGGCAAGTAACTTCATGAAGAACCACCAAAAACCTACACAGGGAAATATAAATAAATGTTAACCGACATGCTTAATTTCAAATAAGGCAATGGCAAAGCCTGCCTACAATGAATACAAACACTAACCCCAGCCAAAAGGTCCTTTGAGAGCCCCTGCTTTTGCTTTTCACCACCATCTCTGACTGGTTTTGTTTGACGAAACATGCGCATAACTTTTGCCGCCTGATGATCTCCTGGAATATCTGCAGTTGATCCATTCACTTTTTGGGTCTTGCGTTTCTGCAAAAGCCAAAGTAACATGATTGTCAGGCTTTTTGTATGAATGAGCGTTACTAATTTCACAAACTCTTGTAAATCAGAATAAATCACAGAAATCTCAATTTTAATTCAGGATTCTCGTCTTTGGAATTGTATAAAGAAACAGATAGGGTTCATTTTAAAGCCGAACTGAAATTCCAATGATCAATGGTCTCATGTATGAAGAGGCTCCTCTGGACTAATACTTCCTGACCCGCGACCTATTTTGTAGAGGTGGATAATTTAACCCCCTTAATTACTGAATGGGTCAATTCAGGTATGTTATAATCTCTAATAGGTCAACGGATAATGCAAAAAAGGATGGATAAAATGGAACAGGTCTAAGTGAACAAAACCTCTTAAACTCTATATATAAAAAAGAAAAGAGTTTTGTAACATAAGTTCAAGGATATACCTTCTTCAACCGTTCATCTATAGAGCTTAAAGCACGAGACTGGTCAACTTTTGCAAGATAGAAATCACGCTCCTTTTTAGCTGTTGACAGTTCCAATGCTAGTTTTTGCTCTCTTGTAGCATTCTTATATGCTGAATTACAAGCAATCAAGTTAATATTACGACGACAAATTATGCATTGCAGAATTCAAATTTAATAAATAAGAAGTAAAGTATGATGATAAAGTCAGTGCTCAAAGTTTCACACTTTCACTAGCAACCAAGATGCATGTTGTTCAGCAATATTTGCACATTGGTTTGACTATTTCATGTAAGAATCAAATAACTATTGAAATTTTGCTGAATGATTTAATGAAGTTCATACCAATCTCTTCTGTGAGATGATCCCATTTGAATTTACTCAGGTATTTAATGTTCCAAAGGTCATAATAGAATGATGACTTCTTCCTTCCACCTAAACATGCAAGGAATGCAAAACTAGATAATTAGCAATTGCCCAACAATAGTTGAAACAAAATATAATATAATATACGATTACTTGCACACAAACCTATTTGTTCACCATTCAACATTGAAGCGACCCTTTTCGCAACGTTCTTGTTAGTGAATTCAACCCATCTGCACACATACAAGTGTTAATAAAACATGAAAAGGTAAACTTGTGCTCATTCATAGCCATCTAAATCATTCAGAACACTTGATCACCAACACCTTTCCCATCAGTTATATTTCAAATTAAACTTACCCTTCTGTGAAACCTTGTCCACGGAAACCACCTGCTTTCTTACGGTGCACATGAGCAGCAGGATCTGTAGAAATATTTCACAAGAATATTTACATTCAGTGTTAACAATAAAAAAAATCACCATTTTGTAGGAAGGTTCGTTTTGTCAATAAATAGTACTTATTAACTAAAACAAAAGCAAAATTAATGGTAACCTTCAGGTGTGAGATAAATTCTCTCAAGCTCTCCATATTGGGATAGAATTTGACGAAGCTTTAAAGGATCCATGCGTGGAGGAATTCGGCTCAAGTAGCAGACCCCACGCTTAGCAGCCTTAGCAGCTTCCTCCAATAAACGTCTTTTCCTTTTCTTTTTCTTTTCAGCCTTCAAACATTCTAATTCTGCATCAAGTTGTTCCTCTGTGGAATCCTCGCTATTCACTTGTTCTTCCTCGGCCATTCTTCAAAAACAGAAAACATTGGAAAAATTCTGTGACATTAATCATAATATTAATAACTACGAGGGCAAAAGGAAAGTTATTTTAAGTTTGTATAACTTATGGCAATTTTTAAAAGCCAAAATGCAATTTAAAGTGCTTAGCTTTAAAGGGAAAAAAAGCACTTATTTTAAGCCAGGTCTAATTTTGAACACAACTTTTCAGCCATGAGCACTTAATAATATGCACTCCCAAACACCCTCTTATAACATATTGCCCATCTGGATTCAGATTCTAAAAAACTGGCCAAGAAAAGGCACATATTGGTGGCAAAAAAAATCCATTTAAAAGCTCATAGAACTTGCAGCAAACAATCACATTCATAAAAACGAAGAAGTGTCTAAAGAGATAAATAATCCATAAATAGAATTAAAGCAGTACAACAAACTAGAAGGATTCAAAATCCATCAAAGTATAGTCTTTTCACTTGCGAGTGCTTCAGGGGACGGGATGTTGCACAATAATCTTCACACAGATCTGAATATATCTTCATGAACTTATTTAAGAGTCTTTGAACTATCATATTCTACGGTTCCCCTTTGCTATCGCAAACAGACCACGGTTCATGTGGGAAATACCCATGTTCAAATACCGAGTCTTTTTTCTTTATTTTACAGTCTATTAGTTTGGCTTGTTTAGCAATTATATTAATTAAGTAGAAAGGCACACCAAGGTTGTGTTTGTGTTTTCAGACATAAAATGTCTGGTCTGAAGACCTTATTAAAACATTGAAGATTGCTTGTTTTTACTCCAAAAAGGTCTTCATGGAAACCTAAATCATCATTATTAATCAACTAACTAAAAAATCAAAATCAAATCTAGAATCACCCATAGTTTAATTCGAAAGCAACCAAAACATAGTCGTATCTAGAATCAAACATAAAAAAAAAAAGGAAAATCAAATCTACAATCAAAAAAGAAAATAGGAAACGAGAACTTACATGTGGTCGGCGGCTGAGGTGGTTCGCGGCGGCCGGTGCTGTGGCGGTGCTTAGCGACGACTTGGTGGTGGTCGGCGATGCCTGGCTTGGTGGTGGTCGGCGACCGTTTAGAGGGGTGGTGGCCGGATGTGGGTTTTGGGAGACAGGGAGGAACGAAGAAGGTGTAAGGGAGATGATTTGTGTGTTGTGTTTTGTATATAAGCTATTTTTGAAAGTGTTTTTCTTTTTTTTTCCAGAAAATTAGCAAACAAAAAAGTGAAAAACCGGTCGGCTCATAAACACATCTTTTTTTTGACAAGTGAATTTCAACAGACGCGTATGGCAGAGTCCTCAACGCTCACAAGACAGGGTAGCTCTAAAGCCATAAACACATCTAACAAACTATTTTAGAACGAATGGGTTTTGGTTTTTCTAATGACAGCCCTTAAGGCACATGATAAAAATAAAAATAATCATGTGCATTAATTACACTCAGATTTTAATTTTATATTAAAGATTTTAATTAATACACTTGACTTCTGCATTTAATACAGTCAAACTTTCCTTTTAAATAATGTGGATTAATTAAAATCTTTAATATAAAAGAAAAATCTGAGTGTAATTAGTGCACATGATTATTCTTATTGACAGCCCTAAAGGTTGTTATTAGAAAACCCTAAAATTAAAAAACACTATATTAAATAAACATACACATATGTCTTAAAAAAATCAAGTTGGCCCCACAAACTCAATTTGCTTTCAACTTATTTAGGAGCGGATTAGGCAAGCAAACTGACAAGCAATCTGATATTTAGTTTGCCTAGTCAGCAAATTGGACAAGTAAACCGACCATTGGAAATGCCTAACCTCAATACCTTATTGCTTTAATTTCTCAAACAGGCCTAATAAGGTCTTCAAAGGAAACACGTACAAACACTTAGCTTAAGCACATCGATAGGTGTTATTTAATGTCTTATTCTTACAATAACTAAAAGTTTTTCATAGGTTGCAAGCATGGAAGAGCTAGCAAGGAGATCAAGCAATTACCGAAGATCGAAATTGCTCATGCTCCAATGAAAAATGTGGAACGATACTCAGGATACCTTGTTAAGGGACATCGATTTCACACAAGAAAACGAGATCGAGGAATGTCTATAAACTCAAAACAGTGGTGTGGATGTTACTGTCTTAGATAAAAAAATTGCGAGTAGTCAAGATAAAAGGCCTGTTGGAGGAGTTGAATGACATTATTATTAAGTTGAAATACTCTGGTATGATCAGAGTGGTTATATTAAGATGTGATTGGGTTGACATCAATAGAGGTTGTAATTAAGAAAGACGTTGAGGTAACATTGGTAAATTTCTCATACATGCAAGGCACATACAGGTACTAATCTAAGTGATGATTCCGTTATTTTTGCATCGCGGTTTGTTGACAAGCTAGGTATTCTATGTCACTGATCCTAAGTATACGTACGTACTGATTGGGAGGTTGTGAGACATGTGAAACTTAGAAATGTACTTGACGTGGGAGGCATTGATGAGCAAGTCACAGGATATATATACAAATGATGGCACACATATAACTTGCACAGAAGTGGGAATGATGGTAATATATGACCGGGAAAGACGTTACTCCAAAAATGGAATAACTTGATAGTATAACTGATATTTGTTGCTTATGTACGTGTTTTACGGACATTTCGCGCCAATAAAATAAAAACAAAAAACAAAAAACGAGTAAGACACAATCGAATGGATTATTATAATTAGGGAATGACTAAATGTCACTTTCATACATTGATAATGTAAATTTCGCAGGTTATAAATAAGGTGGAAGCATATCATCTTTTATGATAAAGCGCATAATAATTATTAAGTACTAAAAAGTAAAGATAGTTGAATTCAAGAAAGCTAAGGAGGCTTGGCATGGATCACATGATTAATCAAAGGTACGTTAATCAACTCTTTTTTACTCTTCATTTCCATATGTAGCCTGCCACGTACTAACTACCACACCACACACTTTGGAAATAATATAATATATATATATATGCCTCAAATGTCTATCTTGATTTATTTTATCATGGCCAGGGTATTTATAAAAATATATATAATCCGGTCCACTGCTAACGATCGAGCTGAGTAACAGCACCACAACAGCATTGTTTTTTTTTTTGTTTTTTTAAAAACCGTCTTCAAAAAAATACGACAAAACACCTATAAGGCCATTAGCAATTCGAATGACTAAAAACATAATAAAATAAACACGTATATATAAATAGACTTAAAAAATACGTCTAATCTACGTATGGTTATTTTAGGATGTTGCATGTGGCGTTTTATGCCATCTTTGTAGGGATTGTGGGAATAGTGGTGCAAGCGATTGTTCAGCTTACCGACGACTCTACCTCTAAAAAAAAGATATGCATGGGATTTTCGTTGGCGACTTTAGTTATGAATTTTGTTGCATCGATATGGGTATTTTCTCCCAACGATGACGATGACGATGATGATGATATGCAGCAAAACAAACACTGGAAAGCTATGATATTCGAAATCGTTTTTATATTTACTGGGATATTGTCTCCTTATTTAGCGTTCCATGTGCTCCTACCACAATGGATCACTTGGCATGGTTTTGTTGTCATATGCGTCGTTGCTGTGACCTTCGGAAAAGGATATAACATGGTACCATTCATGCTCAATTGGTTTTATCAAAAAATGGTTATTGCTAGCAAGTTTGTGACTAAGAAGTTGTCGTTGATCTTGATATGTGAGTTGCCGCCAATGGATGTTGCTGTCTAAATCAAGAATCCATGCAATACATACATGGACTATATATATATATATATATTGTTTGTAATTTTCGGCAGTAGTACTCAAAATAGTCAATGTACATGTACTATTTTTATTGAACGATCTTTTGAATATTTGGTGTTTATATCTTCTTTGGTATTAATGAACCATATATATAGTTTAATTAATAATTTGTACGTAGTTTATTGATATGGTTTATTAATTTGTAGTTTTTTTTTTCTTCAGTTTTTCTAAAATGACTATTTTTTGTTTATATTTATTCCAAGATTTTTTTATTTTTTTGTTGCAAGTTTTTATAACTAAAAAGTATACTAAAGTTCAGAATATATGTTTATGTACACAAATAATTTATGTGAATATATTCCTCTCATCTTTTTTGAATGATGAAACTTGATTTTTATTAAGAGAAGCGATTAAGAGATTTAAAATTCATACCTAATAATCAATTTAATCCATTAATTTTTTGACATGTGACAATGCGAGTTTCATATTCAAATTTCAAAGTTACTTTTGAATTTGCCGCATGTTAAACAATGAACATAATAGGTCTATTTTCATGTATATATATAATTAAATTAAGCCACTCGATTATTTCTCTTTCAGTATATATATAAAGTTTTAATGCTAAAAAATAAAGAAAATTCATTGATCAAAAATAAATTTTATAATTACTCAAAAGCTGACATATGTAGAAAATGGATGCAAACTTTCTCAAAAACATTTTATGAATTCAACCCTTATAATTTTATAAATAACATAGTACGGACTACGGAGTATCTTACTTTATAAAATGGGTAACTCCAAATTCTTCCTTAAAATAATCTTAAAATAAAACAAACAACAAGACATTTAAGAGCATTTTCTATGTATGTATTAAAAATCACTTACTTCATATAAACCAAGTTTTAACATAAAAGTACAAACATCCTTTTTTTTTTTTAATATTGACAGCGTACAACACACTCAACATATATTATATCAAATAAATAATAATACACATATTACACGACATTCCACTTAAAACTAGTTGCTTCAAAGAAAATGTTTTAAAGAAGTTTGCAACATATTTTGATAAATCATGTATATGTATATTGCTGGAAAATTAGTAGTGAAAAATGTAACTTTTTATCTACTTTAGACACAAATAATAAATAGTATTTGTTAGTATTATATTTATTATTTAGGTTCGTTATGTTCGTTTAGATTAGAGGATTTCAACGAATTAAACGGTGTCCAAAAAGGAGCAAAGATGAATGAGATATCGATGTTCAAAGTTGTATTGTAAGTGATTAATGAGATGTCTTAATTAATTAATGAGATGTTCATTATCCCACATTAATGGATTAATGGAGCTTAATATATATACTTTATAATGTGGAGTTATGGTGGAATAATAATTCCTAATAAGGTGTTATACCTAGTGGCAGCCAGGAGGGTGCGAAGCACCCGACGCGCCCTTGCTCGGGCACGGTTCCAGCACCGCGAACGGGTTCGGGTCGTGGGCGATGAGGCGTAATGTGGCGTTTTAGTGACGCACTTGGTACTTAGCACCTTTGCATTGCCACTTGTGAGCATGAGCCGCTTTCAATCTTTCATTTTGGCTAGGTCTGACTTGAAGCACTGGCTAACTTTTTGGACTTAACTGACTAGGAACCTTGGGATTCCTGTGCAGTTTCATGTGTTGATTGCACCATTATGTTGAGTTTCAATGCACCATGATGACTCCCATCAATGGTGCATTTAGTGTGCTCATCGATATACTGTTTCAGCTCCTCTTTATAAATAGAGAGAGCTTTAGTCTAGAAAGTACACAAGGTTTCACCACCATTTTCACACACAACAAATTCTGGCAAACCTTTTACCTGCGTTCTCTGAGTTTCATTCAGTCGTCAAATGTATAATTCTGGGTGCTTGGTTACACACTGCTTAGGCTGTTGTATTATGGGAGACATAAGGGTTCACTTGGGTGTCTCGGAATCTGTTTTAAGGGATCTCTGTTTAACAGAAATCTTCAGCCAGCCCCTGTCTTTATTTTATGTCAATGTTGTTTTTTCATTCTAAAAATCTATTTTCGTACTTTTTATTATTATTATTTCCTTTCAGTTATTGTAATTTTAATTTCTGTCTTTATATTTTATTTTCTTGTTTTAAGTAATTCTAAATTTTCTTTATAATTTCGTATTGTAATTCGAATAAATATTTTATTTTATGAACGGTGTTCCTAGGTATCATTTGTACTATATATATATGGTATCTCTTGCGGTGATTCCGGTGAATGTTGTTGTAGCACTTTGGGTATTATATATATGGTATCTTTGTAGGGGTCCACGGAATACTGGTGCAAATTAAACCATCGAAAATAAGACATGTTTGTTAATTTCCTTAATATCTTTTGTGGTGAATGTTGTTAATTGTAGCACTTAATTTGGGTATTCTCTAATGTACAAAAAAATTACTGGAAAGTTGCTATTTTCAAAGTCATCGTCTGTGATCTTCTTCATATTCACAAGCATCGATCCTATCTCCCTATGCATGTACGTAGTATTAATATTCTCTATTCTTAAGCCAGAATGGTTCAAGTGGCATATATAGTTTTGCCATCATATGCACCGTTGTGATGATCATATATATATAGCATGCAGGTCATCATAACATGCTACGGTTCAGTTTATGTGCAAATGGTTTCTATCAAGGATTTTTTGTTGACATGAAGTACATGATTGCAATCGGTGTTGATGTCGAGATATTGTCATATATATGTCAACCGATCGATCGCTGCTGTCAAATTCTAGAAATTAATTGATACGATAGTACAATACATTTGTAAGATGTCTTCATAATGAATACATGATACGTGACGATGGTTTGTAATGGTTAAGCATTTTGTATTTTCATAGTACGTGTGTTTAGAGTGCTATTTGAATTTAAATGTTCTATGTTTGATATATTTTGTGGTTAAAGTCACCATATATGATATATATATATTTTTTAACATAAATATTCGACCCGTTTTGTGATCTGACTAATTTCAAGGCGATCACTCACTTTGTGAATAACTAAAAGTCATTACGAGTGAACATCTGTTACCACAAAGGGATATATGATGTTATGTTTTGGATACATTCATACATTTTGTGATTCAAGCAATGATCAGTCATCTGATTGCATATATTTGTTATTTTTTATTTTTTGAACGGCAATTTTATTAAAACAGGATATTCTAGTTTAATACATTTACTTAACCCTATTTGGAATGTGGATAAGAGACACGTGGTGAGGGTAATAAATTGGGAAGCAGGTAAAGTGTAGAAGAATGTTAGTGAAAAGAGACGAAGGACAAGAGACAAAAGGGATGGTTTTCGCTAATAGTACAAATAGAATATCTACCTTAGGTTAGTAAAGCCAAAAGCGGAATAAAATAACACATCTTTCTATAACATATATTATACAAAATTACAAACCAATGAACGTGTATTTATATATACTAGCATGATACCGGCGTGTTGAATATAATTTGGAAGAAAAGTTTTATTTTAAAAAAGTAATATTGAGATTTAAGTCGATGATGTTTAGAATTGTTTATAATTATAAAGATATTTTAAAATATCAAAATATTAATGTTGAAAAGTTGGTTGGGGGGTTGGAAGGGGAGTAAATGCATTATAAAAGAAGTAAAAGTATCCAAATATAGTAAATGAAAAAGATTAATAGACAAGTCAAGTCTTTCACATATATAAATAGGAAGTAATAAATTTAATGTTAAGGTTTTGTCTCAGTTCTATAAGAGGTTAATCAACTAGAAAACAAGCTAATGTAAACATGCAAATCTAGGATTTTTAACAAGCAGATCTCATTATCTCAAATAGATAAGCTCTTATTCTTGTTCTCTCGCATCTCTCCTCAACGGGAAATACCATCCAAATTAGGAGATGCGGACAAAAAAAAAAAACTTAGAGAAAATGGTTGGAGCCTACCACGAGCAAAAATACTTGGTCAGACTGTTACATTTGAGTCAAAAAATGATTCGTCATTTCTGGATAACCTGAACAGTAAAACCTCCTCCATTTAACCATAAGAACTAATAGTTTGGAAGCTCAACACAATTTTTTCCAAATAAAAAACTGATTTAAATCATTGAATGAGTTAACTCCAACTTGAGGTATATTCTTTTTAGCCCTTTTCCCCATGATTTTTGCTTGTTCATTTCGTAAATTCTCACATACGACTGGATTGGCAGTAGCGGAACATCCATAGGGCGGGAAGGGGTCCTGAAAATTATATATATTTTACCTCTCTAAAAAAATTGAGAAACAAAATATGTAGAAACACATTTTATGCCAAAATTTTTTTAAACCCCCTTGTAAGGATGTTCAAGTTCCGCCGTTGTGGATCGGTGATAGAGTTTGGGTTTGTGAATAAAACTTTAGGGGGGAGGGTGTGCCCTCGGTTTGGGGCTCGGTTTGGCATTGGTTTGAACACAACACCACACCCACCCTTTCGGTTTCAAAGTGGGTTGGAGCCATGGCCGGCCCTTTAGTGTTAAAGGACAAAGCATTCGCTTTGGGCCCCCGAAAGTCTAAGGCCCCCATATTTTACATAATGAACTTAATGTTTTGTATATTTGGGCTTAATGTTTTATATATTTTACCAAATAAGAGTTTAGCCTTCCTTTTAAAAAAAAATCCCCCCTTTTCTTTTTCTTTCTTTGTTTACTTTACTTTGTAAGCTAATAAATTAGGCCTTCAAAATTGATCTCGTTTAGGGCCACCAAAAAGCTTGGGCCGGCACTGGTTGGAGCCCATCGGTTTGCCAAACCGATTCTCATGATACATTGGAACGTGAACTGCTTTGCATTCAATTGGGTGTAAAAATGTGGGTGTTGGTTTGGTTTGGTGTATCATGACACCTAATGGTTTGGGTTGAATTTTTGGTTTGAGAGGTAAAATTGAGTTGACACTATAGTATTGGGGGTTGGTTTGGGTTGAGTTATGTTGACACCCTCCCCCCTTATTCTCTTCTTTTACCTTTTTTTTTTAAAAAAATCTCACTTTGAGACAAATGTGTTTATTAGAGAATAGAGATAGACATAAGCAAATCAATATCATGAACTTCGTAATGCATTAACAGAACATCAATGGGAGCGATATTGTAATTCAGAAAATCAGATGTTAAATTCTCAATTAAGAACGTTTATTTTTTTTATGTTATTAACTTTCAATTCAATATTATTGGTTTTTTTTAATAAATATATATACTTTCTAATTTAACAAGTATACAATTAAATCAAGCACAAATATAATCTAAAGAATGATTAAAAGTGAATAAAAAACTTAAAGAGAAGTGTTTTAAGAATATATGGTTGGAGACTTGGAAATCTATATATTGTTTTTATAAGATGAATGTGCTGAAAAAATGTCTTTTTTTTATATATATTTAAAGATAAAGATAGATGTATTGTTGAAAATGATTAACACATCGTTTAATCATTTTAGAACAGTTATGTAACGAAAAGGCCCTAGTCTATCAATTACTATGGTGATTTGTCAGTTAAAATAGAGTGAAAGTTCAATAGTATCTTGCTATGGTGATTTGTCAATTAAAAGATCAAAAGTTCAGTAGTACTTGAAACAGTTGTGTAAAATCAATGTGAATATATGTATTAGGGCGCATGGAGTGGGGTGGATGAAACCGGCGGTATCCCCCAAACCGTCGGGGAACACCGCCGCCGGTGTCCATTTATGGGGTTAGAGGGTTGGTGGTCGGGCTTTGAAGCTGGTGGTGATAAATGGAGAGAGAAAGAGGGTAATAGTCATAAAAAGTAGAGAGAGATAGCGTGTAAGTGGAGAGAAATAAATAATGTGTTTTTATTATATTAAAAATTAATTTAATAATGAAAATAAATAAATTTGGGAGGGCTAGAATCTCATAGACGTCAGTAAAAATGGTTAGGAGGACTGTTGGGAAGCTTGGATGGCTAGAATGGATTGACAGAATCCTATTGGTAATATTTGGGAGGGCTGAAAAATTCAGATGAAGCACTCCTTGTGCTCTTACTACTACATAAACATGTGAGTATTATTATTATGTGACATTACAAATATCAAATTTGAATCTTATAAAATTATAAATTGTAAATGTATTTTCTTTATAAGAGATGTATGTAAGGGTAAATGCGGTAATTAGAATTCATTATAAAGACACTACAAAAGCACAAAACATAATGCCAAATTTCCAAGAAATTGGCATATGTGAGAGGCAAAGACGTTGACATTTGTAAGAAAAGTTAATCCCTATTCTAGAGGGGCTCAGCCTCTGTTTCTTCCAAATTTCCAATATTTGTACCATTTACGATGAAATAATAATATAAGATAAAAGAAAGCATTTGGATATACATACTTCCAAATTCACTTGTCCTTCCTCCTTTTTACTTCTTTCGTAAAATATAGTAGAATGAGTGAATGACAAGAAACAACAACAACAACAACAGGACCCAATCCTTGTGCGGGGTATGGGGGAGGTGAGCTGTAGACAGTCTTACCTCTACCCAGAGGTAGAGAGACTGCTTCCATAAGGACCTCCGGCCATCAAGATGTAAAAGTAGGCAAGAGTGAGTGTTTAGATACCATACCTGTCAGTCTAGTCTAGAAGATCATAAGAGAATATACCTGTCTGCTGAGTCCGGTACCTTGAGAGTGGGGAAGAGTAGCAAATATGCGACCTGCCAATACCTTAGCACAAGTTCGACAATACATATACAAAAGAAACCATATTGAACATATTAAACAACATAGGAATGTAGAAACATCATAACCAAGACCATAGGAATGTAGCGACCTCATGAATAGGCTCAACTAAATATAACACCTGCAAATTTTTCATCGATAAGCTTTTTTGAACATTGATAACCAAAATAATTAAAGAAGAAACTTTGTTTCATTTTTACAGGTTTTCGGTTTAAACAAAGAAATAGAAATGCATCTATGGATCTCATTTGGGCCTTGTTTTATAAAAACGATGTGAATTGAAAGCATGAATTATTCAAAGACTCAATAATCTTCTATATGTTTTACAAAGTGAAATATTAATTGTTCTGAATAGGACAGTCTCAAAGACTGGAAAAAACACACCATTTTGACCTTCTCTATGAATCTTTACCAAGTAAAGTATTATTATTTGACAACTGTTCTAGTGAAAGTAACTATCTAAATAAAACTGACTGACAAAACTTTCATAAACTTATTATCCAGTGGGACATACTAAACATGACAGCTTTTTTTTTTTTTTTGAAAGGTGTGGATTACTCGTGAATATCGGGATGACAGCTAATAACCATAATCCAAGAATAATTATGGTAAGAGGCATACCTCGATACCCATTTGCACCAATTTTTCCAAGAAAGGAGCAGACTTGGCACTTTTCAAGATATCGGTGGCAATATAATAAATGGCATTCTGCCTCTCATCCATGTTGTCAATATTCCAGGCTTATCAGCTCATCCTCACTCTTTGATGAGAAAAATTGTAGCAGTGGAGTTATTCGCTTATGATTTCCAGTGTCCTCAATGCATCCCAACTTGACAAACTTGCCCAAATTTTCACAAAACTTTCTATAATCCTGAAATTATTTGATCAAACGTGAGTTCAAAACAGACCGTAAAAGATAACAGAAGATAGAAAGAAAAAAAAAATGTCCATTCAACTTTCCTTATTACCTCCTTGTTCTCGCTATCAGCTAGATCTTGTATCATGTCAAAAGTTTTCCTAACAAGCCTCTTTCACATTATCCTTACCTAAAGTACAAGAAACAAAAAGCAGTGAATGTTTTCAGTATATACTCGTGCGACACTTACAGCGCAAAATTGTAAGACTAAAGCTTCATCAAGAATGTTTTCAGTATATACTCTTTCACATTGCCATTGAGGTTTACTACCACAAGTTAAAAGGATTGTGAGATGAGATTGATGCTTTAGAAGCCCCCTTTGTATGCACTTGTCCATGTACTTGCACCAATGGTAGGACCAATTCTGAGAGGGAGAACAGGAAACGTTTGATTCAATTCTTGATGGGACTTGATGAATGCTATTCAAATATTAGAGGCCAAATTCTCCTCATGAGTCCTCATCCTACATCACCTTTTCAAAACAAACCACCTACATCATTCTCTTCAAACAAATCACCTAATTCTGCCTACTCACTACCCTTCCTGCCACTAATAACCAAAACAGTCCACACAATCAATCACCAAATCAATTCACTCAACAAATTACTACCCCTGCAATTCCATCCACAACTCCCCCATCACAACCCAACACAAGTTCAACCAATTTCACATCAACATTTCCACAAAGAACTTCCACCAGACCTCACAAACCCCCGATTAAACTTCAAGATTATCATTGCAATTTACCCAAGTCAAACACCAATTTAGTCATTGGTTCCAAATTCCACCATTCTAAATATCTCAACTGCTCCAATATTTCCTCTCCAACAACAAAACATTTTCTAAATTCTCTCCACTCCCACACTGAACCACAGTCCTATGCACAGACATCTAAAAATGATAATTGGATAGAAGCAATGCATAAGGAAATCTATGCATTAGAATAAAATAATACATGGACTCTTACTACACTACCCCCTGGAAAGAATCCCATAGGATGTAAATGGGTTTTTCGGATTAAATACAAAGCTGATGGTAGTATATAAAGATATAAGGCTAGGTTGGTTGCTAAAGGCTTCACTCAAAAAGAAGGGATTGACTACACAGAGACCTTTGCTCCTGTAGCTAAAATGGTCACTATAAGGACCATTCTTGCCATAGCAGTTCAAAGAGATTGGTACATTGAACAGTTGGATGTCAACAATGCCTTCTTACATGGTGATCTCCATGAAGAGGTCTATATGTCTGTCCAACAAGGATTCCAAACACAAATACCTTCAACAACTATGTGCAAGTTAAATAAGTCCCTTTATGGGTTAAAACAAGCAAACAGGCAATGGTTTACCAAACTCACCACCTTTCTTCTTCAATTAGGCTTCAAAGAAAGCTACACTTATACATCCTTATTCACACTATCTACCAGTAATGATTTCATTGCTTTAGTGGTCTATGTGGATGATATATTGCTTACAAGTTCTAGTCAACTTCTAATCTCACAAGTCACAAATCAAGGGTAAACTTGATATTGCTTTTAGTATCAAAGACTTGGGTCTTCTGCATTATTATCTCGACGTTGAATTTCTCAGGAATAACCAAGGTTTATCTATGTATCAAAGAAAATATGCCATTGATCTTCTCAGCACTGCTGGAGTTCTAGATGACAAGCCCTCTAATATACCTCTAGATCCTCATATCATCCTAACAGATTCTGATAGTAATCTTCTTCTTGACCCTACACTCTACAGAACCTTGGTGGAAAGTTAATCTACCTCACCATTACCAGGCCAGATATCTCATTTGCTGCACAAACATTGAGTCAATTTACTCACTCTCCAAGAGAATCCCACATGAAAGCACTTCTCAAAGTTCTACGATATATCAAGCTTTCTCCTAGCCAAGCACTTTACTTTTCTAAATCTACTTCATCTGTTCTAGCTGCTTAATCAACCTTATCTGCCTATTGTGATAGTGATTGGGCAGCATGTCACACAACAAGGAGATCAGTCACAGGTTATTGCATTTTCTTTGGTCATTGCTTATTATACTGGCAGTCAAACAAGTTTGGCTTCTGTGATCCTTTCACC
>JAOEHQ010016457.1:0-15267 GCA_025447715.1 Asclepias incarnata
TCTTTACAATAGTTTTGTCAAATCTTTTATACTCTGGTTATTGTTATTTATTGTTTGAAAAGATTTACAAAAGAAGGCTTTAATTTATATCTAAGATTTCGAAAAGTTGTATTCACCCCCCTCTACAACAAATCTGTGTTCACTATACTTTGGTATATTGACACTCTTGGACCTAACAAAAACAATATTATATTAGACCTGTGAATGGTCTAATTAAGTGTAAAAATTGCATTAATTAATATGGTTATAATTGTTTGTAAAGTGACAATTTTTTACAGGATCACTATGACCATAACAAGTGTTTTTAACAATTAAACACACAACCGAATCTACCCTACAAACGCTGACTTAACATGTTTTGCGAGGACTTTGGTGGATAAAAAGATTTGTTCAATTCGTGATTTATTGGTCCATGGTGATAAGACAAGGTGAAGATGTCTCGGACCGAGCCTTAATTGGCGGGGCTTGTAATTCTATAATTTTTAATTTTATAATAATTTTTTAGTTTAATTTTATCAACCGATAACTCAATAATTAATATCGATTTTTTTTTATTTATATCTCAAATTCTATTTTTTAATTTGATCAAGAAATTTTCAAATGTTGTTCTTATTCAATATATTTAGATTCTAAATTTTAAGTTTAAGAATTTATTTTTTTTTCCAGCAAATTAATAGATTATTTTAAATAAGAAATAAATGGCAGAGTGGTCATGTAAATTGTTATTAACTATTTTTATTAACGGTTGGTTTGTATCTACAACGATCAGTTTCCACACACGGATAATTGTACATTGCAATCTTAATGGTAAGTCCAATTTTTCTATTGATCTTTTCCGGAATTGCCTTGATCATCAGCGACTCCTTCGCAACGTTAATTTGAAGACTAAATGGAACAGCCTTGTTCCCAAAAAAATTAATCTTTTTGTTTGGAAATTGAGACGTGAATGACTTCCTATTACCGTTAACCTTTTTGCTAAGGGTATTGATGTTAGTAACTACAGATGACAACTTTGTTTCAATGGTAACGATTTTTGCAATCACATCTTTAATCTTTGTAATTTTACTAGCGAAACGAGACAATTGATGAGCTCCTGGTCGAATTACACCATACCTTCCTTAACACCTGAAGAGGTTTTAATCTGGTGCGAAAACTTGAGCATTAATAATACTAAACGTCAATGTTTGGAGGCTATTCTCTTTATTTGATGGTGACATATTTGAAAAGCTAGGAATGATGTGATGCATAATGGAACTCGTGTTAGTAGCATGAAATTATTCAACTCGATTGTCACCACTTCTTACCTTTGGATTCACAATCGAGACAAGAAAAATTGTTTGGAGTGGAATCAATGGAACTCGAGCTCTTTTGGTACTTAATGTATTGCCTATAATACCCCATCACGCCGCCACCACCACTACCGGTTACCACTCACCTCTCACGTCTCGTCGCCGTCACCATCGCCCTACGGGTAATTTTCTAGAACGTAATTACGTATAGTTTGTTTTAACTTTATTATTAATTAAATATTAAATAAATAAAGTAATAACAGGTGGACATACGGCTGCTTTTGCTGCACACCGACGAAACGCATTTTTTATTTTTTCCTTTTTCCCCTGAATCATTCTTCCATCATCTCTCCATTTCATTTCATTTCATTTGAGAATTTCAATATCCCTCCATACATCTATATCTATATCTACCTTGAAATGCATTCATGGAAAGACAGAGTTACAGACAAGCTTACAAATCTTTTCTCTGATTCCCCTTCTTCCCCTGCCTCCTCTCCTCATAAGGTACATTCTTATGTATGTATATATGTATATATATGTATATAGTTTGTAGAAATATGTGATCTGGGTATGTACTATTTTTGGTTATTTGATTTGATTTGATTATTTTTATGGTACTTTTAGTGTTAATATTTTGTGGGTGTTGCTTTCTTTTTTGTTTTCCTTCAAGAAAATAGGCTATAGATCCATGTAGTTAGGTGTTGTTAATTAGTATTGTGGACATACAAGAAAGAGATTGAGAATTTGAGGTTTTTAATCTTATTGGTCAAAGCCAATTAACTTGATTTCTACCGGCTAATGAGCTTATCAGCTTGATCTCATGGGGATTAATAAGCAATGATTTTTTTAAGTGGATAAACTTGTAAGCTGGTAAAAATGAGCTAATTGGCTTTTTAAATTTTTAATAAGCCGATTAGCCCAGAAAATAAGGTATTCTAAACGCCCATGAAATGGAAGAACAAGAAAACCTCTTCTTGTGGCATTAACTACTATGATAAATCATTATGTTTTTTAATCATGAGAGAAATCAAGTGACTTTTAGAACAAGAAGGTAACTTTGAGGTAATTGTATCAACAAAAGAATGCAAATGGTGTTTAGAAGAATAGTTGTATATCAAGTTATCAACAACAACAAACACGGTACCCAATCTTGCCATGGGCTGGGTATTGGAAGGTAGGATGTAGACAGTCTTACCCCTACCCGAAGGTAGAGAGACTGCTTCTAGAAGGACCTCGGCCAGAAACTTGTGAGAGTAAATAATATGTGTGTGTATGCGCGTGGTTGCACTTAAATGTGAGTATGAATATGTAGCTATAGCGTATAAGTCAAAAATGAAAAGCATATAAAAATCTAGGCATGTAAAGCATCCAGTCAAAGAAGCCTATATGAGCATATAATCGGGTGTTTAGAAGAACAGTTGTATATGTAGTATCAAAAAGTTTATTTTTGTATGCATAAACTGTATTTTATGTACTTGAATGATCTGCTTCTGCTAGAAACTCACTTGCCTTTCTAGCTCAGCTTAACTCTTTAGAGAAGACTGGCTACATTTCGTGGTCAGTTTCACGGAACTTCTAAGGTGGTTTTTAGGTCTTAAGACTTAGTTGTTGTTTGCTTTATATTTTCTTAGTTATCTCTGAAAGCCATAGGTGGCATTTTAAGTTACCAAACAGATGGTTGATTTGTAACATGGGTTTATTAACGTGTAGGCCAGGTCACACACGAAGGATGGTGGTTATTTCTCTTCAGTACTTACTTTCATGCGATCCCCAAATGAGTCCGGCTCAGACAAGCATGATAATCATCTTAAGCCAATTCAATCACTTCCAACAAGATGGAAAAGTAAAGAGTATTCATGGCAACAGATACCCTTGGATACCTATGATGAGGGCGATAATGAGTTTGATCCTTGCGAACAAAATGGAAATCGAAGCTCTTCAAAGAGCATGAAATGTGATAATGGAGAAGTTTCGAATACTAGAGAAGAGAATGGAGACCAGGGTTCTATAGAGAGCACTGGCAGCTCTGAAATGTTTGAAGATGCCGCAGAACCGAACACTCCAATGAGAGCTGTAATCGACTTCAATCTTGATTCTTTTTTCATTTCTCCTGAACTATACCAGTTTCTTCAGTCTTCAATTCCTAACATTGTGAAAGGTTGCCGATGGGTCTTGTTGTATAGGTAATTTCTCCCTGCATATGGTTACAATCGATGTTTAAAATCTTCGTAAAGTTGTATGTCGACTTGAATACGTGTATTTACTTTTTCTTTCAAATTAAGGGCAGTACTTTGAAACATGGCATATCACTTCGCACACTTATTCGGAAGAGCGCTGATCTTTCTGGTCCTTGTTTGCTGGTATGGTTATGTTTACAAGCTCAACAAGCTTATCTGGCTTCTTAAACTTATGGTGTTTAGAGTTACTTGAAAATTTCACTTCCTTGTAATATAAATATGTGTGATGGATGGAAGGTTTACACTGCTTTTAGATAACTGGAGATACTCGAGGTGCTGTATTTGGTGGGCTGCTAAATTGCCCGCTAACACCTACTCCCAAGAGGAAATATCAAGTAAGTTGTCGTGTTAAAGGCAGTGAAGCTTTTAGTTATTGTAACACTGAACAGCAATTATTTAATTATGTTGGCAGGGTACGTATGAAACCTTCGTTTTCACAACGTTATATGGTGCGCCAAGGCTGTTTAGACCAACCGGTAAGCATTTTATGTACACAGCTCACACTTGTTAAGTAGATTTCTCGAGGGGGTTAGACTATCTGTGCATTGGGAATATGAGATATCCGGTAAACCTTTTAAATATAAATAATGAGAGTTGTGTTTGCTTTCTAAATGTTAATTGCTTAATGGGTTATCATGCTCATAAGCTAATTATTTTCGTTATTTGTAATGTGAAGGTGCAAACAGGTACTTTTACATGTGTCTAAATGACATGCTAGCACTAGGAGGAGGAGGAAATTTTGCCTTATGCTTGAATGAAGATTTGTGAGTTCTCTTGGATATTTTCGTTCTAATGTTTACGTTGGTAGACTCTTCCTATTGATAAAGATAAATTGTCGTCTTTTTTGCGATTCTAATTATGTTTTTCATGTAAAAAAAGGTTAACCGGAACGAGTGGACGTTGTGATACATTTGGAAACCAATGTTTGGCTCATGATGAATCATTTACGATAAAGAATGTTGAGGTAATACCCGATGGCTGTCTGATGGGTGGGCGGATAATACAATATAACCCGTTTCTTTATATTTTGCATTTTTGTTTGTGCAATCCATTGAGTTCTAGAACATTGAATTTCCGTCTTACAAATAGTGTCGTTCCTTGTTTTATTGCTAAATTATAGTTAGCAAATTGCATGGGTCAAGTGGGTTGTGGGGTTCCAACAGACATGTTTTTACCATGTTATTTTCTATCTTCCATGTCATTATTGTGAATACCCTCTGCGGACAAAACCATTTTCCTTTTATAATAGTTAAAAGCATCACCAACCATCAATAGATGGATTGGTACTTGGGGGAACTTGAGACTTAGAGGTCTTGAGTTCAAATCCTGGTGCGAGTAAAATGCTCCCAGGATTTGAGAAAGGGGTTTTCCCAGAATGGGTTTCCCCTGGAATTGGAGTTGGGTATATGAAGAGCCGAAGAGGCAATGCCGCTGAGCCCAAATTTGCTGTTCAAAAAAAAAAAAAGTTAAAAGCATCAGAAGTGAATTCTTTTTCTTTTCTTTTAAAACTCTATTTTCCTTGGTATTCTCAAATGTGTATTGATCCTGATATGTGATTTGTAAACAATAAGCCAAATATCTGACAATGAATACCCGTTATGTTGACCTTGAACCTAAAGCCTGTTAATTATCTAGTGTGGCATTTTGGTAACATTTATACAATTAAAATTACCGTATGACAAAACAAGCTAGAGTCCAAAGATAATTTGTACAGAGTATTATCTTTCGGACTGTTTTCAAGAAAACAATTTCGTGTTTCGTAACATATTATCTGTGCACTATATGTTTTTATGTTCTCTATTTTGTTGCCAATGAAATTTTGGATTTTACACCAGTTTGTATGCATCGTATTATATGCTGATTTTCGTTTTTTTCCTTGTAGTTGTGGAGTTTTGCACATTCTTCTCGGTATCCTTAAATTTATAAGCAAGCCATGGTTGAAGAGAAATATGGTTCATTTTCCTTTTGTGATTTGCGACTTTCAGAAACTAAACCGCTCAAGAGGAATTTATCTTTTAGGTTATGAAGTTGTGTAGTAGAGTGCTCATTGCCCCCATTTTAATTGTATTATATACATGCCACCATCCTTGAATTAAATTATAGGCAGGATGTACTTATCCACAATTGTGTTTTGCTTTCTCCTCATCTAGAGTTGTTATATGATCATACTTTTATTAAGGTTGCAGGTTTCATTTCTTTTTCTTGATGTTGTATCAGATTTAGGGATGAGCAAACTCCCAAAATACCAAAAACGAACTGTGGTACCGTACTAGGTACCAGTAAAAAAATCCCGTATCGAACCAATTCGGTTTCGGTTCTCCAGATGCGGCACATTCGATATCGATACGAATCGGTATCCATACAGGGAATAATGACCCCTTCCCCCCTCTCCCTCCCTCATGCTATAGTTTCATTAAGTAATACATAAAACCAAGTCGCAAAATCTGAGCATCAGAACTTCTTGACACAATATTCTAGATTGCTTGAGTTCGAAGTGCACACTGGTTACTGTAATAGGTAAAATACCAAAAATCCCGATACTGATTCTGAAATTCAGTTCTTGGTTTTAGTTATTTTCGGTTTCAGTAAATTTTGGTGTCGGTACGGTTTGAGATTCGTATATCATGATTACAAGCATGACGATTGTATGGGCGATAGAAAATAAAATTCATTTCAGGTGCTTGGTTTAGTGGTGCAGTATATAACCCCGCTGGTTCAATGATGGTATAAGGATAATCTAGTTTTAGCTCCCAACTATTTATTAGTTTTGTAATAGCATGAAAATGAATGAATGTTTATCCATTCTAAATCAATTTATATACGTTCTTGCATTGGGTTGCGATAGACGGATGCGTTGTCAGATAATCTAAAACCGCATTTTTGTCTGCTTTTGAAGAAAACCATTAATTTATAGTTAGCTAGCATACGTTTGTTAGCCTTACAGAATGAAATAGATTTATAATAAAAAGTAAACTCAAGAAAGGGATCGTCTTTACATAAACTCAATTCTTGCATAATTGTGAAATTCTAGCGACCAATCTCATTTAACATAAAGGTATTTTAAAATGCTACACCCGATTCTTACAAATTGACCCCCAAAATAACTCTGAAGTTGCTAAAACTTCCCACTCACACACGATCGGATGGTTCAAGATTCCATTGCACCGTCCTCTCCAGGCAAGCCAAACAACCGAAGGTTTCGATCCATTGACCCAACTGCTATGTATTTTGCATCAGGACCAAATCTTACGGAATTGATCTTACCTGCAATTAGATATTTACATCAAAAGTCACCAAGATGATATCAAGAACAGACATTCTCACAAGAGGTCAAGAGAGAATGAAACCTGTGCCAGACAAATCAGGGAGGGTTTTAATTAAGTTCCATTCATTCTTCACACTAGCGACTTGATAGACTCTGCAGTACATTTAGGTAAAAATATAATTATCATGAACAAACCAAAAGTCATATATCATAGAAATAATCAATCAGTGTCATATACCACATTCTTTTACCAAAAATCATTAAACAAGGATCCTAAATATGTAACCCACTAAAAAACTACATTCAGAAAACAAACTTTAGATCAGATGTCAATCACCCCATGGTGGTAAGATGAGTCAGGCAGCTTGGTTTGTTGGTTAATATGGGTCCAAAAAGTTCAGGATACGAGTCATTTTTTAGGTTGAGTTGAAGTGGGCAGGTCGGCTTTAAACGCAACAGTTACTGTCCACTATTAAAAAGTTTAAATAATTTATGTGTTATAACTGCAAAAACAATAAAACTAGATAAATTAAACAAGTTTAAAAGGTTGTACTAATAAAAAAAAATTCAAGCAAGACCTACATACCGCTTGAAATGATCCTTTATTTTTTTGAACCACCTAGATAAAACTAAACCCAAGTCTTGCTTGTACCTTATCACAAACAAAAGTGACGTAATTCTTGTAACCAGAATGTACCTTATATCTGAACCTCCAATGGCGAGATAACTTCCACTGTGATCAAATTCCACTGCAGATAAACCAATAACATCTGATAAATCACAATGACCTCTTTTGTTAAAGCTCACACTATAAGGCACACATGATAGGCAAAAATGAGCTCCAGTACTGTTATAATTATGCACTTTATACTTGACATGAGCTCGGATCAGAGCTGCAGACAAATTTGATTGTATATTGCATAAAGCTATTTCTAATCAATGATCCATCCAGAACGTAGAAGCCTAGAGATGGCAAAAAGACCGGATTTGGATAACATTTCAAATGAGGCAGCTTTTTAAGTTAACACTGGTCCAAAACAAATCGGGCTTGGCCAACCTACTGGTACTTTTTCAGTCTATTTTTCAAAATTTTATATATAATTAATGTATTAGATGTGATTATAAAGCTATTCCAAACAAATTAGATATTAACATAAAAACTATATCATTAAAAATAATATCCTAATTTTTGTAATAAAGCGATTTAGGAAATGTAAGCATTTGAAAACACTTTGAGAAATTCTTGAGTCCTGACCCATTTTCTTTTTAAGCAAATTTTGATATTTTGTCTATCGACCCTTTTATAGATAAAATATAAAAGGAATCAATTCTTTTAATCCTCTTACTAAGTAAATAGGTCGGAATTTCCACCTTCTAGCTATAGTCAAACACTTAAAAAAATCGACTTCTTTCCAACGATATCTTGTGAACATGAAAATCATTCGACATTACCAGATTGTGTTGGGGTGTTCTCGTCATATGGTGAAATAGTCCTGAAGTTTCTCAGTTTACGAAGATCCCACAGCTTAACACCATCTTGAGCAGCAGTCTGAAAATTTGAGAAACTGTTGGAGCATTTGAAGCTAGCTAACAGTTTTCAAAATCTTTTGGCAATAGAGACACTTACAGCAAGGAAGTAACCATTCTCTGAAAAGGATACAGCAGTCACTGCCCCAACATGCCCGTCAAACCTTGCAACATTTGCCTGAAAATATCCAGAAAAACACCAGACTAAGTGAAGGAAATATAAAGAAGTTCCACTCATACGGAAGGTTTCAACTAGGGTAGCATTTTATTAATTCAGGTATCACAAACCAAATTCATAGAATTAGCTAAAAACGAGGTTGAATAAGTTAGACGAGTCAAAGATGGCTAGCATGTATTCAGAATTTTAGATACTTACAATGACTTAAATCATTCTATTTGAATATTGTATTATAATATTTTTAATAGTATATTTTGTGATTATATTTGATCCATTAACTAGTTACTACATATAAAGCATGGAGAAGAAAGTGTTGTCGTGTCGGGCATGACTCGTTTTAAACCCGTACACATGTTGCCTTGAACCAAACCTATATGACCCATTACCCAACTGTAATGCCACATCAAGGGTTATGGAATACCTGACTCTTGACATCCCAAATTTTAACGACAGACCCAGATGTGCCTGTTCCGAGAATGAGCCCATCGGGATGAAAAGCTGCAGAGGTATATCCATCAGACGCAGATGAATCTTCAACCTACAGATTAGGGATAATCTCTTGGTCAAGAAATCATTATTAGCTATCACTGCTATATGTTTACATGTAGAAAAGAAACCTGTGCAAGGCATAAGCCGGATGATAGGTCATAGAAGCACCAAGAATTGTCGAGAGAGGCAGTCACAAAGTAGTTATTTGTAGCATGGACAGTAACAGCTTGCACCTAACAATCAATCCATACACATTATTAAATATCCACATATAAAAAAAAAAGAAGCTAAGCTACAAAAGATGGATCTTTAAAGCTTTAGAATACTATTTCTTAATGAAACTCAAAACAGATTGTAAACGAAGGTTGGTAGAAAGTGTTCATTATTGCTAACAGAAATGATAATTAAGAACTGCATTTCTTTGGATTGAATATATATGTATTATGAGAATTGGTAGATACTTGGAATGAGACAAAAATGGTCCCTAATCTAAGTACAAAGTATCTACCGGATAAATGTGAAATTACTCTTCCATTTTAATGTTAGAAAATGACCAATGGCCTAGTTTGAGAAATAGCAGCAGCACCAGGTGCCTACTGATACCACTTAAAAACGTATTATGAACAAAATTCCTGTCAGCGGCCAAACAATGACATGATTTCGTGCTGTGATAAAAACTGTAACCTGCCATGTTATCATTTTTGCTACTTAAAAAGAAAATTTCTCACCAATTACATACACACAGAGAACACATAATTTAGGAAAATACAGAATACAGAAAAGAACACAGCATTGCACTGAGAAAGTCTTCCTTATCATACCACAAGCATTTTAAGTAAAATGACGAAATTACCTCAGCTGTATGATCCTTTAAGACTTGTCTGCAATCATAATTTCCATTTTCAGACCCTTGCCACACACGAACCGTCTGCACATATACAAGTAGCTTAAACACAAAACAGACAACCTTAAATTCCACCAAGCATCTTAGTTTAGCCATCAAACAAACTCAAAAGAGCATTTGCTTGATCGCTTCCAGTAGAAATTGAATTTAACCGTTTGTGTATAGCCAGAAAAGAAGTCCATAAGTACAAGATATCAACAAAGCGGGCGAAGAAAGAAATATATAAAAAATCACACTTCGTTTTGAAGTTGACGAAATCAATTAAACCCTCCTACGCAAAAAATAGACACTGAAGGATAAACTTACCTTATCAGCTGAACCAGTAACAACCAGCTCACCATCAGCCACAAACTTGACACTGTTGACCTAAAAACAAAGATAAAATAGAACTTGAAAATGAGTCACCAACATCTAAACATGACATCAAATGTAACTGTTTACCAAATAGTAAACACCTTCTTGGAGTGGCCGCTAAGTGTAGATAAGATCTCCCCTGAAGATCGATTGAAGACTACAGCATTCGTATCAACTCCACCAGTAGCAATAATATCCTGATATGCAAAACAGATCATTCTTCATCCAGGCATCCAGCAAATATACAGTTCCAAATTATGATAGTAGCACGTTTGGAACAGACTTTTCAAACTACAAGAATAGAATAAAGCACTACAAATAAAGTTAATCTTATTGTTAACCTGGACCTTCTCCCATTAGAACTTAAGAGTTTAAACTAATGTTAAATTAACTATTTTAAGAAATCCAAACTTACTGTATTCTATTTGTCTAGGAAAGCTATTCTTAGCATTAAAGTTCAGGCAGGTCATTTAGGACTACTCAGCAAAAAGGCACTTATCTAGAGCAAATGGATTAACAAATTTTGTCTAGAGCAGATGTATTAACAAATTAGAACTAACATCTGCTCAGCATATCCAACTGCACTACCCTTAGCTAACTTTATGAACATGATATCCATAAAGCAATTTATATTTGGTTTGATATTCACTAGGTGAAGAGCCGTATTTACTACACAACCAATCCCTAAAACGAGATCAGTTTCGTTAATATAAAACTATAAGGGCAAATAAAAAATTGCATACATTAAAGCATGATAACAGAAAGCCCAAAATCAAATCAAGATTCTAAAGAACAAAACAAGCTATAGATACTTGATATTATGCAAACTGGTTATGCCCAAAAAACAATGTGAGTGCTTCAACATGAAAAGATAAAAAACTTATGCATAAATGCAGTATGAATAAGAATGTGTACCTTAGATTGATGAATATCAATAGATAAAATGCCTGCTTTGTTTGTTTTATGGAGAGGATAACTATTAAGTTGGGTATATCCCTTAACATCATCCAAGGAAGCCAACGTGGGAGGAACCTAAAAAAAAAGAAAAAAGTTAGAATGCCAAATGAACCTCAAGAGTCTACATTGCATGTTAGTAACTAACCACCCGCCAAAATTCCTCAAAGTTAGATGATAACCCAAGAACAAGATGCAATAACAAATTTCGTTATGGAATGGATACCTGTCTTTTCTTTCTTTGCTGGGAAAGTGCAGCATTGCAGTCTGCTAGTTCAGTAATTATAGTTGCTGATATTCCTGGCCGGATTTTCTTCCCATCAGGACCCAACTCGTCATCCTCGGCAGCTGTATGATTACATAGTTCATAGTTCAATAAATATAAGTAATCAAAGAACAAAAGCAAGTACATAGGGGAGACCAGAAAGTCAGAAGCAACGTAAAGAAAGACCTCTTTTCCCATTGCTTAAAGCAGATGTATTTGCCATCATGGTTGATGCTGGCATTGGTGCTTGCCTTTCTAAATGTGCCAGCATAGTCCTGGCTTCGTCAAGTTCTTTCTTTAATCTTGCAATTACACGGCAAGCTGAATCATGCTGTCAAAATAGAAATATAAACTGCATCAAAACCTTTGGCTTGAACTTGGTAGCAATTCGGTTTCATTGGTTTTGTATAAAGTAAAGTGAACCGTACAGTTATGACATTGTTTGAAAGTCCAAAGTCCTAAACAAAAACAAAAAAACAGCTAACAATAATTAAAAAAAACACACGTAAGTCATATTTTCCTGCAAGGTCAAGGTGCAAGATTTCGACTGTGCGTTTTTCAACACTTTTAGTTTAGTTATCAATATCAATATCTTTGATTTAATAACCAACAAACGATAATAAAAAAAAACCCAATTGCAGGTTAAAAAAAGTAGTCTTTTGTTCTGACTGTTTTGAATAAAAATAAAAGGATAAAAGAATAGATAGTACAAAAAACTGTTAAAAATTTTGAAACTCGAAGTATAAAGGTGCTGCATATTAGGTTAGTAATGTGTTGCTTATTTTAACTAAAGCAACATACAAGTTAGACCTTGATCTTCAATATAAAGTAGCATAACAACAATCAAGGCAAATAATCGTGTTGTTTCACATAGCCTACCACGACCTATTCTCTTACTTTCCTTCAATATAATATGGCTCAAGTTGACTTTTCATGGAAAGGTGCAACTCATAATTATGGGAATAACAACACAAGAATCATCAACACTCTGGTGTTCCCAAAGCCTCATAATAGCAATGGGAAATCATCAAAAGGAGATCAAGACTATAAATATATTAGACCATCATCTCCTTAAAGGAGCTCAAATAACATGCTAGTGACTGACTTCTAGTTAAACCTTCAACAATACATACTATTTAAGTTAAACTTCTTCTACATAGGAACACATATCCATAGACAAAACTTCATTCACTTAGACCCTAGGACCTCAAGATGGACATCACAAGCATCTGGACCTAACCTGATGCTTCTAGGAAAGTGAACCACATTGACCACTCGAAACTATATGGCCATACTATATCATACAAAATATCCCTGTAGTACAAAGTATACAGTGGTGTATCATGTATGAATGCAAAGTATAATAACCGACTATAATTACTGGAAGAACTAGTTTCAAGAGCAAAGAAAAATATTAATACAAGGGTCGCTAAACAAACTAGCTAGCAATGTGAATAGTTATAATGTGGGAACAAGAAAAAGACCCCGGATTTATAAAAAAAACTAGTTATTGGCGATACCTGGTATAAACAATGACTAAGCTCTTGCCTTGTTGTATGCAACTGCTGTTCTGATGCAAAAGCAGATAGCACCAACGCATCCCATTCCTGGTGTCAAATATACAAAAACAACAGACACCATTTCAGACTTTTAAAAACAAAAGTTTTAGTATCATGTCGAGTAAGAGCAAATAAGAAATACTACACCAGCCGCCATACAAAATAGCATACACTACAAAACTCGAGTAAATAAAATCATTAACAAGAAACACATACGTTCTGGAACATTCCAAGCATCCCAGGAATACTTGCAGCCTGGACTGGTCTAGGCTTCGCCACCTGCATCCATTTCAGTTACACCCATAAGCTTAAATAACAAATTACAAAAGTAAAATATTAATCTACACAAAGTCCATATCAGAAGCAAACCTTGCCGGTTTTTATCGGAACAAGGTCATCCATAGTCAAAGTTTCCCCAGTTACCGGACATTTTCCAAAATCCTAGTCAAAATCACACAAAAACCATCAAAAACTATAGAAACCGCTAATAACAACATCATAACTATTCTATTTACTTCAAGCCATCTAAATCAAAAATTCTACAAAATCTAAACCATCTAATTCGAGAACTCGACAACTTTAGAACAATTGCATATTTGTGCTGCATTAATTATAATCAACTCTTGGGCATAGGAAACACAATTTTAAATCATCTAAACAATATTTAATAAAAATAAACCCTGGCAAAAGGAATATGAATTCTATTAATTGCTTCTCAAAAAGTAATCCAGGTGACCTAGAAACAGCATCATAACTATTGTATTCACTTAAAACTATCTAAATCGATATTCGACGACATTTAACTCAACAATTCCATCTTTAAGCAGTAATAACTATAATTAACTCTAGGGCACAGTAAAACACAAAATTTATTATATAAACCTAAACCATAAATAATTAATATATATATATATATATATAAACCCTAGCAAAAGCCAAAAGGAATATGAATTAACCGAAATGTGCCGTTGGATTAATCGCTTCTCGAAAAGTAATCCGGATGATTTCGAAACAACAGGTTCTTCTGGAACCTCACCGGAAACTGTGAGAGTAACAAAAAAAAAGGTGAAAAGAATCAGTTAAGCTGGAAATATAATAACAATGAAGTGAGAATGTGTAATTAGCTATAGATATAGATATATATAGAGAGAGAGATAGAGAAGCTTACTTGAACAGATCATTGTGTGATGAGAAAGAGTTATTAGGGTTTTAGAGGCGCAGAGAGGAGTAAAAATGGGATCGGGTTTTTTGGATTTGGAAAATATATATCGCAGCGCCAATGAAGGAATGAATGAATGATTTATTATGGTTAAAAAAATTAGTAAAAAGGAATGAGAAAAAAAAACAAACAAAACCCTAATGTAAGTTTTTTAAGTTGTGTTTGGGTAAATTTTTGTGTTCATTATACAGGGGAAAAAAAAGTATTATATATAAGAGCTTTTTACATCTTTAACTTATTTAAAAAACGATTTCATTAGGTTATATTTAATTTAAGGGTTGTAATCATTTGAATCCTAAAAAAATGGTGGAAACTAGGGGACAAATCTCAGCCACACATTTCCCCTCATTCTCTCTTCTTTTTTGTATGTATTTTTATTTTTTTTATTTTTTATTTTTTGATTTTTTTTTGATTTTTATTTTTTTTAAATAAAAACCCATTCCAAAAAAAAATTTAAAAAAAATTTTCAAAAAAAATAATAAAAAAAAATTCCTATGGGTTATGTGTTCAAAACGGATGGAGACGGTATGGGCGTATGTAACATCCCGAACTTTTTGGTTCATTCCGTTAGCTTTGACCGTTAGTCAATGTTGACTTGTCGTTAAGAAGTGTGTTTAGTTAGTAGATAATTAAATGTGATTGTTATTTATGTGCTTAATGTGAATTATTATGTGACATTTAGTAGCTCAATAATAATGTGTCTCATTTAGTAGAAAAACCCGTGTTTGTGTTCCCGTTAGTGACCCGAGTCGTTAAATGAGGCCTTGTGGTTGTTTAAAGGACTTATGGTGATAAAAGGAGTATTAAGGAGGGCACATTAGTCATTAGACAAATGACTCCAGCTGAATAAAACTTCATTAGGGTTGGATTAGTTTATCATTTTCAGTTTCTATTCCATTTCATTAGCCCCTCTCTAGCCCTAGCAATTCTATAGCATTTCTTGATCATTTGGTTGCGATTCGAAGGAGTTTTCAAGGGATTTCGTGAGGATTATTGTTCCTACAGGTAAATGGCATTTTCCTAA